>JBAJHX010000042.1:14133016-14171896 GCA_037176925.1 Amniataba percoides | reverse complement strand
TGAGAGTGCATTAGTGAGAGAGAGAGAGAGAGAGAGAGAGAGAGAATGTGTGTGTGTGTGTGTGTGTGTGTGTGTGTAGAGAGAGAGAGAGAGTGTGTGTGTGTGTGTGTGCGTCTGCATAATAGTAATGAGGCTGGTATCAGGTATAAGGCATCAAAAGTCTATGTATGGATCCTTTGTCTTTACATATAAGCGCCTGTGTGTGTGTGTGTGTGTGTGTGTGTGTGTGTGTGCTATGCTTTAGCTCAGTATATACTGCATGCTCCCTGTCATGTGTGTGTGTGTTGGTTCATATCCAGACAGGTTGATTCATGGGCCTCATCCCTCCTATTGGGTTCCTTATCGATCAGGCCGGCTGTGGGCTGCTGCTGACCGTGGCCTGGGAACCACAGAGGAGTTATCACTAACAGATACACAGTGGCTGCGGCATGCTGGGATACCCAGGCCCAGGGGCGCCACAGGAGCGGCCGGGGTGAGAACGGGGTGCATCGACCCCTTTCTCTGCCCCTGGTGACGCACTGCTGGAAATTACATAACCGAGCTGAAATTATGCAATGACTAATGTAGGAGTTATATCTCACGGGATTAGTATATGTAATATACAATATTATATATATATATGTAATATATGTATATGTATATATAATTTCGGTGTTAAAAAAATTCAGTGTTAAAAATTCAAAGGCCTTAAAAATTCAGATTCTGATGAGACAGATTTGCTTCCATATTAGTATAATTCCTGACATCAATCAGAGAGTGAAGGTGCCGAGTAACACAACTATACAGGAAGATGCAAGATAACAAAGAAAATTGAAAATTCATTTTGATTTACAGTATTGTAGAGTATATGGATGTGAAATGAAAAGTGTCA
Organism: Amniataba percoides; assembly: GCA_037176925.1. Classification (NCBI taxonomy): domain Eukaryota; kingdom Metazoa; phylum Chordata; class Actinopteri; order Centrarchiformes; family Terapontidae; genus Amniataba; species Amniataba percoides. The sequence goes on along the minus strand of JBAJHX010000042.1, from coordinate 14,171,025 downwards.
TATTTTCTTACAATTTGCTTACAGAAGTAGAGTCGATTGTTTCTACCGGTCGTCTGATTTGTTGACATAAAAGGTTTCACTTATTTGACAAATGATACCGTTTAAAATGCTACGCCTAGAGCAACTGATCTCTATCTCAGCGTTTATGTTTTAGTTTTTAATCCTTTTTCCATCATGAAAACGTCTGTATTTTTTTAGTCTACAATGCAGCCTTTCTACGTCTTGCTTTTTTCCCCTTCCTTAAGTGACAGCAGTAATCTTTTCATCTCTGTCTGTGCAGCAGAAAAAGGACAGAATCTAAATCTGCATTAGCGCAGGTCAGATCAGATCTCCGCTGAAGCTATATGAGTATAATCTGATATCAGCTTTAGAGCTTAGTGTATGCAACACGGAGGGACTATCTGCGTCGTCGTGTTATTCTTCAAGTTTGCACAAAGAAGAAAAAAAACCCACACAGAGGACTGACACTAAAATCACAGTACAGAGTCCAGTGCTTTACACATTCAATAGCTTTTACAGACCTCCAGAAGTCAGGATGGTGAATACCAATCTAATACAATAACTTCAGTGTTCCCTGTCACTTGCATTTCCCAAATGAAATTATCTTAATACAAAAAAGACATTAAAATGTGTAAAAAAGAACAACATTATTTTAAGGGGTTGTTTGGCACTTAATTGAGCGGGTTATGACATTTTGTAGTCTACACTAACATGTTACAATTAAATGTATGCTTTTAAAAGGTTTTCACAATATGCTTTTGTTTTCAGGTGTATCTTTTGATTTGTTTGCTATCTGTGTTTTCCATTGTTTCATCATCTTATCTCTCCTGCGTAGCACATTTTTCTTTATATCAGGCCCTGACTTGACTATAACTCTATTCCATTATTATTATACTTTTATGACACTTGATGGCGTTTGAGATGTCACTGCTGATGATGATTTACAGATACAGTACGCGTGATTTATGAGTGAGAGTGCTGCAGTATACAGTAGCCACGGCTGCGGTGACTGTCAGCTGTGATGCATGAGAATCAGTATGACAGACATTTGGCAAAATTGTGCTTCCTTGCAGTTATTTTCCTCGCCATGCCTAACTGCTGAAGTAGACATTTAGTATGTATATACAGAACAAGTGCAGAAGGGCATGTACATGTACATTTATGGAAAAGGAAATCCTTTTTGTATCTTCACATATTCACTATATATACATATATATACATGTATATGTATATATACAGATAGACAGATAGACAGATAGATAGATAGATAGATAGATAGATAGATAGATAGATAGATAGATAGATAGATAGATAGATAGATAGATTGTATGTATGTATGTATATATATACACACACACACACATATGGTGTGCCCAAACGTTAATTGAAACTCTACCGCCTTTGTCCACAGAGAGCGCCAAAATCAACACAAAAGAAAAGAACCGTTCTACTGAGATGCCTTAAAATCACCTTTAGCATTAGGTTCACGACAAAACCCACTTTTTCAAAAATATAAGTTACTATTTTTTTCTTTCACTTTCTTTTTCAAAGACTGGCCACTTGGCAGGCCACAGAAAATAAAGAGACTTTAAATAAAAACTATGCAAATCTGTTCTCATGCGGTGACGGTTCTTATCTCCTGTTTGCAGCGTGCACTCACAGCATCATATAAATTAGAAAAAAAAAAAAGGAAATGAATGTAATCAGGTTAGGGAATGAATGTAGTCAATTTAAAGTCATAAGAGTGTGAGTGCATGGATGTTTATGTGTGTTAATGTATGCCACTGGCCCTGGGCAGTACTAGCTGTTGGTAATAAGCTGTAGCTGTTAATGAACGTTCCCTCCAAGCTGTGCAGCTACAGGGCACAGAGGCCCTTCTTACAGCCGCCGCCTGGCCCTATACTTAGCAATCACCCCCGCTGCTCTTATAATATAACCACATTACTCTGCCTTTTTTTCACACACCAGCTATTCCTTTACCCCCTCATGGAGTCAAATCAACCTAATAGGTCTGCAATGAGCCTGCCGAGCATTGTAATGAAGTCCAGCCTCGGGCTCGACACAAACGCCAAAGGACATCGTGTGAGTTGATGCTGAGGAGCAGGAGATTTTTTAAGTTACTTAAAACAGGGGGGATTATCTGAAAGGTTAGGTCAAGATGGCAGGATAAATTCTCTGTACTTTTTTTTCTCTTTTCCTGTCGATAGCCTCCTCCACGATTCCGCAACTGTGTCTTACAAGACGTGTGCACACTGCAGGCGCGAAAAACAAAAACAACTCTAACACACCAAGCTCACCTCCTCGACACGCTTTGTTCTCCCTCAACCTTTCATCTCCGTATACTGTTTTTCCCCCCCGAGTCCCCCCGTCTTTGTATTCACACACCGAAGCTCCCTCTCGCCTTCCCGTGAGATGCAGGTTTTCAGCAAAGTGCACAGTGTGTCAAACCTTTATTGTGGGTTAAAGAATCTCCAGACTCTCCAGAGCAGCCCCTCCTCTGTCGTAAGTCAACGTCTCTACTTCAGCAAAGCTTGCATCGCTTTTATCACTCGGTGGAACCCAGAATCAAATTCCAGCTAATTAGTAAATACAGGAAGTGAGAAGTGAGCACACACACCCCGTTCTGTGATCTCCAAACAAGATGGAACGATTTAGTCTCGCCGAGGAAAGGAAATCAAACCTGAGTGCTGGGGGTCTGCGCAACTTCTCTTTGATTTGAGGATTAGAGCTATGGACTGCTCATCGTTGTCTTAACAATTACTCTGAGGCTAATGGAAGTGGACGCCGTTAATCTTCACATGCTGGAACCAATGTAGATCTAGCGCCGCTCCGCATCTCTGATCCCTTTGCGCGCAGCCGCTCGGCTGAATGCACCGAGCACCAGCGATCACACACCATCAGCGCACCGCCATTTATAACGATCCCGCGCAATTTCTCAGCAGTCAAGATATTACAGTGTAATTTATTCGTTTGAGACAAGACGTGGATAAAATATAACGGCGGTGGGTTTGAGTGATTGCCGTGTCAGGGGTTTCTCCAGCCTTGAAAAAAGTAGCAGAGAGGCGGCGGAGCAGTTAGAGAGTCGCCGTCAGCGGCATAAACATTTTACAAGTGAAGATTTATTGTTATTAGTGTTAATGATGTAATTTCTAAGCCATGCCACAGTCACACTGAATATACAGCCAGACATTTATGTCTTTATATACAGGAAGAAAGGGTCAAACATGCAATTCTGTTTTTTCTTTTATTTTCCATCGAACATCAACATCTGTCCCAACTCCTGAGTGAAAGGCTGTTTTCAGGCCTGAATACCTGGATGTCATTTACCTGAGGACCTATCATCTGAACCAGCTCCACTCTGAAAGAAACGGTAACAATACTACCAAAGACACCATGTATTACTGCTGTATATACACTAAGAGGAGCACTTTGATGAGGCAGAGACACATTTTATCATCCGTTTTAAGTGCAGTCCAGCTAAAAGAGATATTTGTACTCTTACAGTCTCAATATGAGATCCCTATCAACACCATACAGAAGTTAGCCTGTTTGAATTTAATAGTAAGGTGCAGTAGGTCTTGATTTAACCTGAATTTGAACAAGAGGCTTAAATTATTATGACCTCTTCCTGTCTATCTGTCATTTTATACATCTAATATCCTTCCTCAGTTTCCATTGTTTAAGCCACAGTTGTATTAAGACACAGTGAAGCATAAAACGGCATAAATGGTGCCTCAAATGGAGCAAATGAGTGGCCGTTTAATTGTAGTGAGTTAAACTGGTTCCCTGTGGTAGGGGATGAGAGTCGGACGCCTTGAGTAGTAATTATCTCAGGTAGCTATCTCATTATCGCCATCCCTCCTCTAGCATGTAAATGTGGCCACGGGCTCGGGTGTTACACTGTGGAACAGCCATTTTCTCGCGTGCTCTTCTGAGGCCATGCTGTTTAACACCAGGCAGGGAAAATAACTTAAGTACTGGTTGTGTTTCTGGGGATAATAGGGTGTTTTTGTTGTCTCGGTCTCCACGTTTGGGGCAGACGTACGAGACTTGCTCAATTAAGAGCCAGGTCGCTGCAATCAAACGAAATACCGTCAAGTTAATGAAAGAAATTAATCAATTAGGGATGTTAAGTTTTTTTCAGCATACTGTAGTATTGCTGTTTCTTCTTTAGCTGTGAATGAAGCAGGTTACATAATGAATTCCCCAATTATGAATAAATACATAATGTATGGAGAGAAAGAAAATTCTGACTGAATTAAAAAAAAAAAAACTCAAGGGATCGACACATTTTGTCGTGGTTTATCTGATTATTGAACATTTCAGACAGGGAGCATGGAGAAAAACAATATGTTCTACTAACTGCCACCCTCCGCCCAGCACAGAGCCTGAATGCCTCATTTTCTCGTCCAAATTGTAGATGTGGGGTTCACTGAGCATTCGCGGTACCATGTGTGGCGAGCAGGCCAATCCCACTGCGGCACCAGCTTGAAGAGGCTTCTGCTGGCTCAGACTAGCCTGAGGTTGGCATTCAAGAGAGACAGGGAGAAAAAAGGGGTGGAAAAAAAAGAGATGCTAATCATCTGAGCGGAGGAGAACAAGGCTTGAGAGAGACAGACCGACAGACAGAGAGATGTCTCTGCCTCTGCCAGTGCCATTTTTCTGGAGCCAGAATGAAACACAGCGATGGGATAAAGATCTCTGCTTGTAGTGTGCCTGCTTGCCTCTACATCAAAGGGAGAACAATTACCTCTGCCACTTCCTGCCTCATAAGCCGTGCAGTGGAAAGTAAAACTTGACTGTCTAAACAAAGCAAGGTTAACTTCTGTTTAACAGGAGCAGATCATATTTGGTGAAACTGTCACTGTGTCCTCACAGTAAAACATGACAGACATCATCTGTGATAAAAATCAGACTACTCCTGCTGCCTCTGAGGTCACTGGATAAGAATCCACTACACCTCAATCAGAACAACCAATCAGAGCAGAGTATGTGATGGAGCTTCAATCTCTGCACCTGCCCCAGCTCCACCACGCATGAGCTAATTCAGAGACGTAAATCAGGCTAAACAACAACCAAACAACCAACAAAGAGAAAACAACAGTTTACATCAAAGTGAAGTAAACAGAAGACAAATGAACCATGTCTGGAACATATACTCACTCTGAATTTCAAAATAAGAGCTTTTTCTAATCTAATATAATCTTATGGACTGGCGCTTTAATGATATATTTTACAATGCTGATTGGCTAATTCTTTGATTGGTGTGGAGCTGCATGTGACAGCTGTTACCATTTGGACATCATTTATTACACTTTGACAAAACCCCAGGGAGATTTTGAGTGACGTGTGCGTGCACTGCAACAGTAATATCTGGTAATATTTTACTAAAATGATCCAGTCTGAGACAATGTAAGAAAATGTTAGAAGAATATTTGACAAATATGGTGCTGCAGTCAAAGATTGTTTATGACTGCAAAACAGCACTTTCTGACAGTCAATCATTACAATGATAGTGTATAATGATTATTTTATGTATACCTCTTTCTTATAAACACTGATGAGTCCCGGGTGAAATGAAAAATGTTCACAATGGCCACCTGGTTAAATTTTAAAATGTGGGTGCACACTTGGAAAGATACATATTTGGTGGGAGGTCAGGGTGTATTTTAAAAGTAATTTAAAACAAGTTTCTTGCATTTCTACATCACCTAAGCTCTTGGACTAAGCCACCTGCACAAGTTTGAATTAGTCAGGTTAAGGGTGCTATGAAAGCCAACTGACCCTGACCTTGACCATGACCCTGGAAATTAGTTTGATTCCAACAATAAAGTTGGCTACTTGAAATGATAACTTTGCCTCCTGACTACCTCCATGACTCTTCTGGGTCAGTGTTTTCCACATCTCCCTGCTCTGTGTCCAATGTTTGTTTCTTCCCATCCAACCCTGCTGCATATGAGAAACAGCCTTAGCTAACCTGGTGTGATCAGCTCAGACTTACACTGATTTGAGTCAGTTGTGGTGAAGCAGGGTTGGACAGAAAACATGCTGAACAAGGGATGCATGGTCTGACGGGTTTGGGAAACACTATTCTAGGTTAGTCTGCTTGAGTGGGTCGAGGGAGAGAACGAGACAGAGCCTGAGATACTAACAGTAATTGGACAAAATCACAGAGGGAAAGGTGTGGCAAAATAAAAGGTGGCTAAACTTAGCAATGTTAAGTAATGGTAAAAGGTGAGTAAATACTTTATTGCAGTTTTAAAAAAAGTGGGTCAAATGTGCATCATAAATAGTTTAATCGACAGGGCTGATGTGTCATATTAAGTCAGCTCAGGTTGAATTGCAAATTGGCTCTGCCTTTCGGCGACAGTACAATCCTACTTAAAGTTCATATAAAGTTCATCTGGAGTCAGTGGGCCAAGCAGGTTCATATCTTTTACTATGTTCTAGTTTACTAGTTGTGCGCGCACAAACACACACACACACAAGAAGAGAACATACACACGTACATACAAGTATAAGCTTCCCAGAGAATGTAATAATGACAGTTTTGTGGACTCTTTCCCAGCAGGACAAAATGTACATGCATAAACAAAATGTACACATGCCAGATTAATGTTGAATTTGCAGTCTGACATAGAAACAGCTTGTATCTCATAAGCAAAACTGAATTATCTCCCTCTTCTTTGCCCGGTGGTCTTAATGAGGATGAAACTCAATTTGTACCGGCCTCCCAGATCAAATTTTAATTAGCTTTTCATTCTTTCTCCTCTCTGGATTCTGATTCTTGCCATGTGGTGAGGGATGGGTGTGGTATTTGACTATTTGTCCCCATCTCCACTGCACCCCGAGGGTGAACATGTCCCTAACCAAACCCAGAGTCCCCACCCGGTTTCTAAGCTGCCACGGACAGACAAAATGCCACATTAGTATTCAGGTGACATCAGATCTCTGGGCCAAACACTCACTGGACAACGCTTGACAAGCAGGCGCACACACACACACACAAAAATAACAATTCATGTATAAGAATCATGCATGCTTGAATTACCACAGTCCAGAACTCATAAGGGATCATATACACACAAGGGTATTGGTTAAAAACCTTTTAATCATGACCATATGGGAATGACTGCATGTTTTTTTCTCATTACATGCAACACATTCTGCTGTGCTGTAGATTACCATTTGCAATTCCTAATGCATAGAACGTACTGCAGTGAGACAAAGCTAATTATTAGGAGGCAAGCAATAATGTTGACACATCACTAAAGCAGCGTTTGGCTGCTGCAAAGTGCTGCGAGCTAGACTTTTAAACTCTACCCATTTCATTTTCTTACTGTTTGTGTGAGGTGTTGCTACATCCCATTAGTCTGCCCATCTCTAGTCTCATCCCCCTATCCCATTGCCATCCCTCGCTCATGTCCGCTCCCGATTCCAAATGACATGCTGATAGAAAGCTAGCGTACTGTGACGTCTCAGCATATTTACAGATAAAGCCTCTGTCCGCATTTTAATAAACATCTTAATGGTCCAGAACACTTTATGCCTGGTACACAAAAACACGGGAGATGAAATGGAATTTGCCCATAACTTTCCATTTCCCTCTCATAAGTTACATGCATGAGAAGGTCGTTTCTGAAATGTAATGCAATGTGGAAGAGCTAGCTGAAAGAGAGTGAGCTGTTAATAGTAGGCATTGTGCATCTGAACTGCTGCCAAAAGTTCCATTCAAACACGGGAGGCACTCAGCCACGCAGACTGCAAGTCTGTGGCGTTAAAATCCACTTGAGGCAGAGGGACATATAATGGGCGACAACTGAATAACCACATTTCACAGACTTCATGCACTTGAAAATGACAGAGACCAACCCATTGAATCCTGGACCCTGATGAGGTGGTCAGAGCAGCATAACACCGATATACAGCACAGTGTTTCTCAAACTGAAGTGAGACTCCAACACTGCCATGTCATTCCTTGAAGCCGTAAAAATTTAACGGCAAAGCAATGATGAGACTTGCAAAGGAGGGAGTAAGAGTTTTGTCTTATCACTGAAAACAGTCGGTGAGCCTCCCTTCAACATACAGTACAAACAAATAAAGTGCAATGAATAAAGAACGAAAATGACGACTGACCAAGAGAGAAAAAGACGAAGTTCAGCAGTGATTTCTATTCAAAGTTTGGCTGCTCACTTTGTACAGCCCAGAGAAGTTAAAAGAGATAATTGGCGGTTTGTTTGTTTGCCTGCATGTTAATGTTCACACATAGCTAACTGTGCTGTATAATAAAGATAGGCTGTAATCATTGAGTCGCTATGGCAGCGGAGCGAGCGCACATAAAATGACACGAGAGGCGGCAGGAGTAATAGAAAGAAAACTGACTTACCGACTTGAGATGAGTCACCTGTAAGGGAAGGGAAAGAGGAGAGAAAAGGAAGAGGGGGATCAGTTCAAAGAGCAAAGCAAAATGTCACTTGAGCACACCTGCTCACCAAAAGATAGTCACGACAAAATGAGATATAATAGCACGGGGAGAAAAAGAAAAGTCAGACTGCAATTAGCATTAGATGTCTGCGAGAGCGCTATTCCACTCATACGCCTCAGCACAGAGCTGCTAATTGAGATGGCAGAGGGAAAAAAAAACAACTACCAGGGATGTTGAGAAGGCAGCATTCATATTTTCTTCATAAAACAAGTCTTAAAGGTCAAAAGAGGACCTCTCAGGCAACAGCTAACTTCTTGACATTCACTTTCCACTTCTCCCTACTCTGCAAATAACTCCTCCTGGGACTCAAACTCATTAAGGACTGTGTTGCGGGGGGTTATTTAACAAATATTCTCCCTAACTGCATTCACCGTGTGTTTGTGACTTTTAAAACGGCAGATTATCCAATTAGATATGTTTCTTAAAAAGAAAAGCAACCTAGCCAAGAGGAATGATAATAATAAGAATAAACACGAGGCAAGAGGAAAAAAGAGGAACAACCAATTACAAGAGGGATTCAGAGATTCAGTGGCATCTATGTGGAAAAATAATCTTTTAATGAAGAGCTATTGGGTGCAGTTTGAGTACATCTGGCCTTCTGCCTCTCATCACCTCCTGAAAAAATGCATACATATGATGGTTGAAGGAGACTTTACAGAAAACCCAGTTGCTGTCAGAGTCCCAAATAAAGCGGTGGACAGAGGACCACCCACTATCTCACCCCAGTGCTTATTAAAGAGGAGAACGCAGCCTGGCCTGGCTCAAACTCAATTTTTTGGATTCCTTCCAGCGTTCAATAGACGATTTTACAAAAAGTGTTTTAATAAACTTGCATAATTTTCATTCGAAATATTGATCCATGCTGTCAGGTCAAACTTCTAATTAAAGATTGGAGCGGCTACATCAGTTGGCAGGTGTTAAGTATTAAAGCCAGTACAAGGTAGGTGTTGAGATCAATCTGAGGTGGAGAGTGCAGCATCCAATTAACTCGTGAAAAGCAAAACTTTCTCTCTTTTTTTCAGGAAAGTTGAGCTGTACACAGCATAGAGCTGCTATGCATGCTGAACAATTTTGTTTGTTGTGGACCCATGTGCCTTCTTGTTAGCAGATACTGCACCAACTTAATAATTTCCCAAGACATATGTGAAAATATTTTATCAGGACTCTGTATTATCGTATTTAAGTGCTTTTTTTCCTCTGTGTGTGTTTCTCTGCCTGAAAAAAAGTTTATGAGCTTTGAAATATTAAATGTTTCCAAAGAGATACAAGATATCTTGCACTGTTACGTCACATATAAGTGGAACATGTACACAACTCCAAAGGGAAAAAAGAGCTGTTTAACAAGTGAAATATAAATGTTTTTAGGGCTGTCAATGGGTCTGTGCATTCAAAATTGTACTTTAATATGAAGTTCAGGTGCTCACGTAGATGCAGAGTGTCAGAACGGGAAATTTACACCTTCACCCACTAAGCTGCCGGTTAGAGTTCCCTCATGTTATATCGCTGCCAACCGTGAACACAGTGGCCAAGCACAGGTTCTCATCCTCACTCGCGACATGGCCACCATTCAACGTCCAAGGTGAAAAGAAGCCTCTTCAGTCCCAACACATGGAGCAGAGGAGGAATCCCCGCCAGAGCAGATGGAGCACAGGGCGCTTTGCCTCGCAGCGCCGGCCTTGTTCTTGATCTGCAGTCCAGGCACAGGAGCTGAGACAGAGCTTAAATGTCCACGCTGGTGGATGAAGTCAGTGGCAGAAAAGGTGCCAGAGGAGCGAGCACAATCAATAGGCCTCCGTCTCCCAGGCCTTGTTTGTTAATATCCTGGATTTTGACAGGGATATCTCTTACTCCCCGCTGCCCTGCTAGCTCTGGACAAACACGCTCTAACCCACATGGGTGGGGGTGGCGGTGATGGGGACAAGGAGGAGGCGAGCGAGTGTGCGTGCGCATGGAGTCAGGGACACAAAGATGGCAAATGAAGAGATCGTTGGTCAAACATAAATCATCTATCATGCTTCTCCGCTTCTCCCAGGGCACGGCGAGCACGGCGCAGGAGGAATAAACGCGGTCCCACGTAATATCACGTCGTGGCAGCTGTGCACAAATATAAAGTTATGGCAGCCACGCCGTCTTTACAGTGTGGGACGCAGAGGTGGGGTGACCACGTTTTATTGACGATATATCACTCTGGAGAGCTGATAGGACCCAGGGGCAGAGCTATAAAGTCTCTAGTGACCCCCGTAGTACAGTAAATAACCCCAGCTGGGTGCCAGCAACAGTTTGGTGTTGAGTATTTCATGAAGGGAACGTACTGACGGAAAAATGTGACGGGCTGCAGCGGCCGGGCCTGTAGTTTTTTGAAGCCGCGCGTGAAGCTTTAGCAAGCTCAAGCACATTTCCCCACACTGTCTTTACGCTGCGTGACACCCCTCGTTACACCGAGCAATTCGTGTCACTTTTTGTGACCGTAGTTCTATCACTGGGAGAGCAAGATGGAAGATGACCTGTGACCTCCCCCATCCCCACCTCCACCGCCGCCTTTTTCTGTTTTTTTTCAGCAACTCAGTCTCGCAACCAAGAGGCAGTGACCCCCGTCTGCTGTCGATTTACTTTCCATCTCTTTCCACGCCGTCCCAGCAATCTCACTGCTTCGCTGTCAACCTCTCTCCGCCGTAAACGCAGAGCAAGGGGAGCGCGAAGAAGAACGCGACACAGATGAACGAGTGACACAAAGGCCACACACGAGGAGGACAGGTTAAGGGCAAACAGCACCAGTCCAAATATCTGGTTACCGAAAAAAAAAACGTGGAAAGAAACAGACAGACAAGCGTACGCGCAAAAGACACACGAGAAACCTGTTTATTTTAGTTATCAGAGGACATTAATACACAACTATGCTCACTATTATGTAGCTCACCTATGCAGCTACTTTTTTACAAATTAGGGAAATGTATAAGAAGAAATCCCGTCCAACTGTATGTCAGTTTATGCTTAGAAACTTTTCTAGACTTATTTAGTTTTCATTTTGGTCATTTTTCCTATTCGTCACTGACAATTATTTCAGATGCTAGTTGCAGAGCATTGCGGTTAAATTAGATTTTCTCATCAAAGGCCAACACGACCTCAACACAGAAAGTCAGAACAGTCTCGCTGTTTAAAGCAGGAAAGGCACAGGGGAAAAAATATAGTTAACAATTGCCTGTATCCATTTTAGTGTCCCAGTAAGCCATGTCCGGAGTCAGCACGGCCCTGGAACTGATGCATCCAAAAGGAATCCAACCACGTTCTTGATGTTTATGTTACTTTATGAAAAATGATGTCAAATAAAAACTGAGTAAGTTTATGAAGTGTGTGCATCTTTGAGTGTAGTGCAATATTGAAGATTCAGATTCATGAAAGATGAGATGAAAAGCCCTTGCCGCCTCTTCCCTGCGCTCTGTCTTTGCTTTACAACTTGCGCCCACAAGTAAACCAAGTCATTTATGCTTTCAGAGCTGCTGCTTCTGAAACAACGCACACGAGAGGTAAAAACAGAGGCTGTGGGCGTGAGGCAACATAAAGAACAACATTTTGGGAATCAATGAATTCAGTCGAAAAACTCCAACTCAGCATGAGTCTTGCTTGAACTGTTTTACTATTCATATTTCATCTCGCCGCACTGTCTACTGGAAAAAAGAAAACAACAACAAACCCAGCTAAAAAACTACTCCAGGTGAGGTCTCTTGAAATGCAACACAACTATAAAAGTTTGACAACAGTGTGTCAGTCTCATCTTCACAGATATGACAATATGATGCTACCGCAAGAATCTCCCAAATATGCAAATGGGAAGAATGATTGTGCGTTTTCTGAATCCCAAAGAAACCATGGGGGAAAATCCATACTCGTAATCAAAGACAGAGGTGACAGCCCAACTGCTGGAACAAGTTTGTGCTTATTTTCCACAACAGTGAGCAAACAAGAAAAAACTGCTGCTATTCTGCTTTGATCAAACTTTATTTCTTGTGGATTTCAGCTAATAAGCTAAATGGGTAGAAGCAGCAGGCTACTGTTCTCTCTTGAGCTCTGCAATGAATAAAATGCCCTGAAATCCTACGCTAAAGGTTCCCCACCGCCAATGACCACCTGAGCAGAGTTCATATGACTCTCAGGTAGCCTTAGGAGGCCTCGCTGAAAACCAAATAAAGTGCTATTGAGAAAAGTGATCAAATCAGATTCCTGGGATGAAACTGGGATTAAACTTTATATGAAATAACTTCCCTGGTGAGCAAAACCCTCCAGGTGCTCTTCATAATTACATTCCAGTGTGTCTAGTTGTTTCAATCCTGGCAATAATTTATTGTTTCTGGTATGATATAAAAAGAGAGGACTCCAGCATAGAGCCACTCTGTACTCTACTGGCACCTCAGGTGTGAAATATATGTTCTAATTAACACCATCACCCCCAAAAATGACAATAAGGATTCAAATAGAATCTCAAACAGCAGGATGTAACATATGTTTTACAGTGACTGCATGCCCTTCCGCATCCACGCTGTCTCGCTATGGCAAGTTCGGAAATACAGAATGATACTGACATTTGGAGTGTATTATTCTTCACTTTAACAGTGCGTCTACCAATTTATCAAAGTGTTTGAAGGATTTAAATACACCACATTCTCATTGCAATAAATTGTTCAAAATCAAAGGCTAGAGGTAATTTTATGTTCCTCGCTATTTCTCTGTGGCTTCACTGGCTTGTCCATTATCTGCTGTGAGATATTTAGCTGAAGTATATGACACCCACAGTCTGTACAAGATAAGACGACATATAGGTTACTAATGAGCCACAGTCACTTGGGCTGTGCAAATTTCGGTAAAATGTTCAGCCAGCCAAGTGCCAAGAACACGATGTGCCTAAACTACGGCATTTGAAGTGGGGCTTTTAATCTGTAACAGGGCGAAGGGATCAGCATGTGACATTCAGTGCCTCTGTATAATTTTCCCTGAAGATGTCGGGGTAATAATCAGGGTAGTAATGGTCCACTGTCTGGCCTTTAGTTTTCTCTGCTTAAATGTAACGATCCAACTGTGTGGGTGTATGTGGGTGTGTGTCTATCATGACTGAGTAAATGAATGCTAATAAAACACGGCAGAATCTATACTTATTTCTGTGTTTGCAGGCAAAAAACTAAACACTGAAGTGACACAGCTCAAATTGTTAAACGATTTTATGTCTTTTGTGTTACTGTGAGTGTTAAGAAGTGCAACAGGTGTGATTCACATTGACTGAGGCTTCCTCTGGGCTCAGGATTTTCATTTGGGAACATAAACATAATTTCTGTGCCTTCGGGTGTGGAAGTGCACATAGCAGTGCTAGCTTCAAAAGAACTCGTGATTCTCACAAAAATGAAAAGCTGTGAGCCTAATGAAGCTCCTCAGCTGTGTTACTCTGCATAGGTGTGTGTATGTGTGTGTGTGTGTGTGTGTGTGTGTGTGTGTGTGTGTGTGTGTGTGTGGTAAAATGTTCCCCAAAGCAGTGCATTTCAATGGGGAATAACGCCCCCTTGAATGAAGTAAAAAGATAAATGAAGATAAATTCCTGAACGGTAGTTTCCATTCTGCCTTTTTATCTCTGCTTTGCTTTTCTCTTCAACAGTCTCTCACTACTGCTTTTACCTTCCTTTGTCTCTCGAGTAAATTTTCAAGTTTTTGAGATATCTATAGGTTTGCAGCCCACACTACAGTCTGTTATTCACTAACAGGGAACAGCACTTTTTTTAGGATAAAAGTACAGTAAAGGTAAGAAGTGTACTAACTGTAAAATGATTTATGTCCTGTGCATTGCCATCACTAGAAAAAATCATTAGCAAGCAACTCAGATTCACCCCACGAAGAAGGGTCAGTGTTTTTAAAAGGTTAGGCCAGTAGGCCAAGCATGCAGCCTACTCAGTATGGAGAACTGGCAACATTAACATTAGCTGCTGTGGTCATAAATTGGAGTCTGAACTATCTAAAGCAATCATCAGAAATTGGACAGAATTGAAATTGCAGTAATGGTAATAATAATAATGACCCCGAGTCCTGAGAGGAAGCACAATTTCATCCTCACCACTCCACAGCAAACCTTCAAAGTAACAGGAGAAGCCTGAGAGGACTGAAGGCATAAAGCAAGCCCTGAGGCTGTGAGTGAGCCAAAACATCCTGCCCCTGAAGTGGGCTATTGTTCTTCAAAGAGAAAAAAAGATCGAAAAACGTGCTGTCATCCTGAGACAAAGCCAGTTAACTTCTGCCAGTGTGAATCTTTCTGATCATATAAAGACTGAGCCCTCACTTTCCTGGGTTCAGACCACTGATAAGTTAATTTACCCGACACACAGGGCACCGCGGCCACGGAAGAAGGTACTTTGAACCAAGGGTCCATCTGCCAATGCCAAAACCAGAGGCAGCCTAACCTACCAGGGATGCACTCTGTGAAGGCCTCAGTCAGTCCCAGGGTTTGACAGCACCTCTGGACAGACCACACGTACGGTGGGGCGAGCGAGACTACTTGTGCCATAACTGCCATCAAGCCCATGAGGTGACACCAGTGTGCCCATTTGAGCTGGGAACCAAAGTGAACTAGCAAGAGGATGGTGTTAAATTCCTGTGCTGTCCCGTCCAGAGGCAGTACGATTGTTAATGGTCGCTGGCCCCAGAAGCACGGACAGAACTGTCACCTGAGATTGCTCGAGCCATTGTTCAGGCACAACCTCGGGCCCTGAATGTGATTAAAGAGCAAAGCATCATGATGACAGAGCTGCTCCTCTGAGGTCCCAAAGACCAGCCAGTCTCCAAGGCAGTTAAGAATTGTCATGCAGGCGAAAAACTGCATCCATTCATCCAGTGAACGTAGAATATCCCAATGCGCTGCTCAGCCTGGAAAACAGGCCATCCATGATTACATGGTTACTGCTGACAGAAGTTAAATAATTGACATTGTTCTTTATTTCCCTTTACATGTCCCTGACATGTCATTTAAGGGGAAATAATGGTCTGCGATAGCTAGTGAAATATTTTTTCATAATAAGATGGCATGGTAACATCTCTGATATTTATGAACTTTTCACTGCGATCATGCACTCCTCATGGGCGTCAGGACCAGCCGAAGAAGTGGAACACGAGCAGCACTTGTTGCTGATTGGATGAATTAGTATTTTGCAGATCGGCTCAAGCCACCTTGTTTGTTTTTATTTACAAAGCAGGGCTATCCACAAATGCCGGATTGATTCTGCTGTACACTGACTGAATGGACAGCTAGCCTTGTCCGCAAGGAGATATTAGCTAAATATATCCCACCCCCCTCTCTTTTATTTTCCCTCTTGTGGTTTTGAAGTTTAAAAGTACTTTTGATCTTCCAGAGTACTTACTGGAATCCAGTAAGTCAGCTGGGGTGAAATACTGGATGTACCAATGCTGTAAGTGCCACATTGTAGAAAAAAAAAAGTAAGAGAGGGGGAATGTTAATCAGCCCAACTTTGCCAGTGACATGAGAGCTGTTGTGGAAAGTGCAATTTTGGAAGGAAGACAGCTACTCATTAGTCTTTTATGTAGGCTGTCTGTGTCCATGCCCTAATTATATGGTAAATAGCTTCCATTAAATATATGCAGTAGCTCTGGAGCTGTGTGAATTCTTACTAATTGGATGAGCTAACTAAGAATCAAACTCTAATATATATTAGAGTTTGATTCTCAGTTAGCTAAGTTAGTAAGAACAATAAGTAAGTATAATGCACGTCTCAACAGTTGGAAATGGATTTAAAGTTTCTGTGACATTCACCCAAGGATTTTCATAAACTTATAGGATCTGTGCAAACTCTGTACTTTTTGGTTTAAAGGCTAGTTTACATTCATTCATGTTCCCTTATTTTCCTTCTTCTCACTGAATCAATCAGCACCCCAAGAAGCCTGTGACATTCACAAATAATAAATATGATTTACAACTTTATCTCAAGCAAATGTTGAAAAGAATCTCCCAATTCATCTCATAACAATTCATTTATACATATATATATAATATATTTTTTATCCTGCTTCATCCACGGGAGGCAGGAGAAAGCTCAGTTGCCAGGTAACAGTGGCACAGTTAAGCGACTGAGCTGGGTTGATCGCCGGAGTGACTCTCTCATTGGTCCTCTGGACTTTCAGTGGCCGGCAGGCTTGAGAGGCTCTCCCAGGAGAAAATAAGACTGACAATCACATGGGATGTCGCAGGGACAGAGAGGTATCGCTACAGGGGCTACAGGGGGCACAAATAATAAAATGGTTTTGAGAGGCACAAATGTAATAGTATTTCCTGGTTTGGGACATAATACAATGTTCCAACTTATAAAGGATATAAGTTAAGGGGTAAAAGGATGGAAACATGCAAGTTCTGTGCTAAGGTATATGCTGACTGGTTACACAACTTATAGATGATCAAATGATTACTGTGTGTAAATATATGTTCACCTTATGAACATATTTTAAGCATCTGTGTAGTTTTTTATAGCACTGAAATCCTTTAACAAAATGACATTTTTATTATATACCTCTAATAACAATATTAGTATTCGCTAAAGGAAAATAGCTTTTAGCAAAAAACACACTTGGGCTTCATCATGTCGTGAGCTAAGTGTCACACTCCAATTTTGTACATCTCCTCTTTGATTCAGCTTGCTTTTAAAGGTGAACGTCTGACTCTTATTAAATGCAGATTTTCTTCTTCTTTTTTTTTTTTTTTCCAGCTGGCACGCCACACATCACACTTTCTGTGAATCCCAGTGACCTTGAGGATGCTCGCCTGTGATGTGACATGTTACCTCTTTGCTGCGTAGTGCTTGAAGCCAGTGTTTGACCAATGCTTCACACACAAATGCACACACACACACACACACACACACAAACGCTGATCCCCTTCTCCTAGTGCGTCTGCACATCTCTTTCCCGGACCCCAGTCCTCGCTCTAATCCTCTGGACTCGATGCTGAGGCTGCAGCCTGGTAATTCACCAAATCCCCTTCTGCTCCCCTCAGCCCATACCTCTCCTCTGATGTCAAGTGCTCCTTGACAGTACACACGCAAACACACATGCTTACATATAAACGTAGACTTCCATATCCAAGCATGGCTACATGTGTGCAAACTTAAACCCCGACCAGATGCCTCAATACTCCTCGTTTGTTTTTACCCACCCTCAATACTTTTTTCACACTATTTTCTTGGTTTGCAGGAAAATTGTGACTTCTTTTTCAGGGTTTTCAGTTGATGAAGTGTCAGCGTTTACGGCCCGCATCGCTTAGGTCTGCTTTCTGCCTCCTCGTGTGTAATGAGCTTCTCTTTATGTCACCATTCTCAAAACTGTCGCTGGGAAAACATCCACATTTGATCGCTGATTTTGTGAAATGCTTAGTTTTTTTTTTCCCCTTGCAACACACCAAAGTGCTCCCTGATTTGCCATTAGAATGCCCCCACGCGAACAATGCGTAATTTCAGCCTGCCACAGAAACTGTCGGAGCGCGTCAGTCAAGAGCAAAATGTGGACGCTAAACACTGGATACAACTCGCAATGTTTTTCTTCCTCTGAAAATGGAGATTACATACAAGGGTAAATGATAAAAATGGGAACACCAAGAGAGATATGTTCACGTGTCAGCCACACTTTGGTATTAAAATGTCAGTCTCATCTCGTAGGATATTGTTTTCCCCCCAAGAGGACATTTGTGTCATGTTGAAACAAACAGAAAAATAGAATTTGAGCTGGGGATATGTTTGGTGTACAAATCAAACAACTTCAAGCATATATAATTACTCTCACTATAATTACTGAAGGCAAAGCATAGAATGCGCATCAAACACTTTATATAGTGTCTCCCTTACAAAATACACTGTGATGGGGTCATATTACATGTTGTGAAATAATTGACATGCCTCAAAATTTGCTTCTTGCCTTCTGAATGGTTTCATTTTGTTAATAACTATTATCTGTATGACAAGCAGATTTAATCAGTTGCTCAGTTGGACACGGCCC
This sequence comes from Amniataba percoides, assembly GCA_037176925.1. Taxonomy (NCBI): domain Eukaryota; kingdom Metazoa; phylum Chordata; class Actinopteri; order Centrarchiformes; family Terapontidae; genus Amniataba; species Amniataba percoides. Next base: position 14,152,514 of record JBAJHX010000042.1, on the reverse strand, counting down.
ACAGTCCTCCTGCTCATTTGAAACAAGTCAGAAACGGCACCTGATAGGATGAATGAATGCCATAAGAAATTCATAGGACGCCTGCCTGAGACTTCTTGAAATGTCCAGCCAATTGCTCAAAGCGGGAATACAAAAAAAAAGAAAAAGTAAAAGAGAAGGGAAGTGTATATAGAGGCTGTATCTAAAAGGGAAAATAAAGGATTTGGCACAGTGTGACTTGCCTGTGCATAAGGCTAAGACAACGTCATTAAGGGCACTTTGAAGGCTCTCCTGGGTCCAACAAAGCAGCAGCATTTCATTGTGCTTTGCTGCTTTGTGAGGGGTTAAGAAGGGCACTCTGAAAACACTGGAGTGGCCCGCTATCAAGGCCCCCGCTCTGTTCCTTTATGATTAGTGTGCTTGTTCTGTTAGATGTGATTGGACTAATGCTGTAATGCTCTACCCGAGTTAATGGTCTGCGGTTACTGTTGCCAAGCCCTGCTGCTTGATTAAATTATTCACTTAATATTAGTATTAGTTGATTAATCTACCAATTAATTGGCTGGGTCAAAGTGATTGTAACTGAGACTTTATGCAAGAGCCAACTTCCAGATGGTGCTGGTGTTATTTCATATTTGATTTTGTACCCTCAGATCTAACAAGCTAACAAGCTTTCACACATATTTATCTAAAAAAAAGACTTAAATGTGAGAAGTGTTCCTTGATGTTACTACAGTACTTTTTAGTCCATCCTCAGTCTATCACATGTCAAACAATGACCCTTCTAGACTTGAAAGGTGGCTATAAAAAGTTTTTGTTTTTCAGGGCATGGCCTGTATCAGGCTGAACTCCAAAGGTGAAAAGGTCTCACAGTGGTGATAAAGTGTTCAGATGTTTGAACGCTGGACAAAAAGGTAAAAAAATCCTTCAGCATGATCTGCATATACAGTATCAACATATGCCGACTTTCCACTTTCTTTTTTTGTACAGTGTTCCCTCGCTATATCGCGGTTCACCTTTCGCGGCCTCACTGTTTCGCGGATTTTTTTAGTGCAATTTTGCATGCTTTTTTTTTTTACAGCGTATGAATGTGCATTGTGTCTCCTCCGTGCCGTGTCTCCTGCACAGTAGAGAATGCGTTCAGCTTGTCATATTTACATCTTATAAATCTACGAAAGTTTGAACTTTGAGAGTGTTTAAACAAGAGAGAAATGCGATAAAATATTAATGCCTGTCTGAGAAAAGTGTAGAAAGTGTGTGGTGAGGGGTTTTACAGCCTTAAAACATTTAATAATTGTAAAAATCCTACTTCGCGGATTTCACCTATTGCGGGCTGTTTTTGGAACATAACCCCGCGATAAATGAGGGAACACTGTATATATTTTTTCCAGTATGTGGTTAATTACAACACTTGTGCCTTAGTCCATGGTTGCACCTACTCTACCTTCCCCTTTGTTTTTCCACACAGGGCTGTTGTTTGTGGATTTAAAGAGAAACAGTGACAGTGTTCAGTAAAGTGAGTGGAGGCCAGAGCGAGTCACTCCCAGTTTCGTTTTGTGTCAGCATAAAGATTACAGCCTTCATACTTCAACTCGATATTTACATATATTTTTGGTTCTGTTGCATTCACTTAGATTTCTTTCAATTTCATCCCATCTTCAGTTTGAAAATATTATAGGAGGGCAGCTTTTCAACTTTCTGCTATTCCTTTTAATGATTGAGGGGTTCTAACCCAGGGAGGACCAGGAGGTGGGCATTCAGAAAGTGAGAAAGCCAACGCAGGCAACAGCTCACACATGGTCAGTCACCGTAGTTTGGCCAAAATGTGTTGAGTCTATATCAGGGCTGAATATACTGATGTAAAGTAGACTGTGTTTCAGGAGTAGTTTAACAAGTGTTTGATACCTGCTGACAACCACAGCTGACTTCATCAGCCATTCATGTCATACGTGAAGAAGCAAAGAATTTTTCATTTACACAATACAATACAATCACATTTCAATCCGACAACTGAATTTGTTTGTAGTGTAACTTTTTTTCTTTTAAAGGGCAATTGACTATTTCGAACAGCTAGTGGACCATATTTTAAAATATCTATTCAAATTTCTCCTTCTGAAAATTAACAAAAGAAGACACTGAATCACTATCACTATCACTAACAGGAACTGATGTGATGTTCTGGATTTGAACCCCGTTTTTGTTTCCTTCATTTTGTACCCAATGCAAAAAATGTCTTATGTACGCACATAAAATTTCTCTAACGCTTATTAGTGTGTTCAGCAGTGTATAGTATTGCTTTTCAATGATTAGGGTTCATGATAAGCTTTTCAGATGCATGCATGTCTCTTTGTCTCTCATGTTTTGTTGGTTTCAGTTAATTCCCACTGTCAAATACAGCTTGCTTTTCTATTAAGCTGTACAATAATTCTCATGGAGGAAAAAAATCACACCTGAATTTCAGGCATCTTGAAGTTCACTTATCAGTGTCAGACACATTTGAATGCCATTGTTCTCACTTGGACAAACACAGAAAGAAATACAGAAAGTTGTGAATGCTTCAGGCTTCATACAAATGCTCCAAGAATGCTTGGTCGCACTTTTAATCTTTAACTGCTTCAGTGGAAATGCTGAGTTGAGTACATAACATCAGCTTGCCAAAAAAGCTCCTTTTTTGTGGTGATCGCCTAACCTGATTCACTCAGTGTACACACAGGTAAACGGTAGAGCCGTCAACAGTATCTTCAATGATTCTCTGATTTCCTCATTTCTCTGAAAATTCCTGTCATTATGAAGACATCTAGTAGAACATTTTAAACAATGCATGTAGTGAAAATAAGTAGTGACAGAAGGCCTTTCTGTTAAAGGTCAGTGTTCATTTCAGACACGGGTGCGATGACAGCATAACACCTCAGAAGCTGTTGGAACCTTCAAGATTACTATTTCTTTCTCATTTTCATAACTATTGTATCCCCATTACAAGCATTTAACCATTTAATGGAACTAAATAATTATGAAACCTATTAAAAAAAGAAGACTGATAGCTCTGGAAAAAGCTAATGATGAGCTTATCCTGAAGCCAAAAAGATGGCAGGGGGTTGAGGGTCGGGAGGACAGAGGCTGAATCACTAACACGCAGATGCACGGCAGCAATGTGATAAGTGGAGTAAAGAAGCATAAAAAAAGCTAACCTCTCATCTCTGCAACAGCTGTTCTCTACGGGGATCTTGGTTCACAACTAAAACCATTCACTATAGGTGTTTCATTAGAGAGCTGAAATTTATTTATTAAGGGACACACAATGTCTCTATCAGTGTTAAAAGCTCATCATTATTCCAGCTACATGTGTTTAACCAGTTTGAGGTTCAGTGTAGCACTGTTTGAGCTGTTCTGTTACGCAGCTGATCCTTGTGTTTGGAGAACTCTCATGAATCTTAAGTAACAAGTGGCTGGCATTTTCCTAATTAACTCTTTGAACCCTTGCAGAGACTGGACACATATGCGTACATTTTCCTGTAACAGTAGTGCAAGTACCTTTCCAGTAATTTAATTGATTTCACACTGGTGGTCTTCTCCCTTTCTTCTTTTTTATTAATATTTCAACAGTATGTCATGTATAGGGGAAACTGATTATGATTTATTGCAGGGTCAGATTGACAAACAGTCTTGTTCTCTGTGCCACTTTGAAAAGTAAAACTCAAATTCATCACATGCCACAGAGAGATATTGTACACACCCAGAATCAGTGTTTCGATCCTCACTTAAACTGGCTTCAAAAGCACAATAACCTAGTTTCCTCTTTTTCGAATGACTGGGAAATCAGTATTCATCACTTAAAAAAATCTAAGTTTTATGAATCCATAGTCAACTTGTCCTCCATTTATCATCAAAACAGGTTTTATGTAAGAACATGATGAAGCAGGAGTCGGGAAAGGAATGATTTTCCAAATTTCAGCATGATATTAAGACAGGGCAAGAATAATTGTCACGTCAGTACTTCTAAATTGCAACTTTTTTCTTTGTTTCTGAGAAGAGCAATAAAGGTTGCTGATTAATGTTCTCCAGCCATCTATGTGTTTGAACTTCATCACACTCTGTGATGTTGAGAATGGGGAGATGTATTGAGACAGCAGAAAGGCTCAGATCGCAGGCTGAGATGACAAAAACTTGCCTGCTAACCTGGGCTCATATTATTAACTCATTTATAAGACAGTATGCATATTTTTGCATAAAGGCCCTGAACTACTGCCCTAGCAGTTGATGTTTTAGGGGCTACAAGAGGGCCCTGCCTCACATTGAAACTTTAATTAACTTCATCTATTGAAGCCGGGAATTAACCATTTCTAACTGTGGTTGTCCCTGATTACACGTCATACACCAGCATGAATACTGATGAGGCGACGTGCCATCAAGCTGGATACCAGACAGCCAGGCCGAAATACAGATGGATGCAGTCAGATATAGAGATAAAGAGGAAACTCAGAAGGAATGACTGATGTACAAATGCACCCAGAGTTTGAATGAGCCCTGCCTGTGCACTGTTTTACTCTAAATTTCCTCAGGAGGGCATTGTTGTAAAAATCTATACCCTCACACAGAGGCACTTTGAGAGTGGTGCAGGTGAAACAGGCATGGCTACCTGTGGAAGCAGGCTCGATCCATGCGTCTGCTTCAGCTACTGGTAGGAGTGGTAGTTTTGATTTTACTCTTTTGTTGTTATTATTTCATTTTAGGAATGGGATTAGCGTCAAAATAGGAATCTTTAGAGTACTCATTGATTTCACCTGCCAGAACAGCGAGTGAAGACCTCAGAACTCTCAGAGAGATGTCTGTCTGGCTTTGTGAACTGGGAATGTAAAATCATGCACACAGAGATATCGCAGCAATGTCTGATTCATGACTGAGAACGCCGAATGACAAAGTAATGAAAGCAGTCCTACAGCGTGAGTTACGCAGCATCTCTTTTGTTCTCAACCGATATAAAAGCACAAAGTCAACATGCCGGCTCTTGCCTCTGCCTGATGGCTTCAATTGATGTCGTGTTTCTTCTTCTTTTTTCCTCCCCTCACACACATACCCAGTCCCACCACCCCTCTTTCTCCTCCTAATATCTCTGGCCCCTGGTGCTTGCTGAGAAAATGAGCCCCTGTTTTGATCTGGTCTTGTAATTCCACATTTCTCATGTGATGCCAGCTAAGCAGGCGTCCGTCAGGGCAGCGGTGCGTCTCTGCTGACATTTGGAGCAGCAGTCATTAGTTGTGCACTTGATCAGAGCCGCCAATACAAATGCCCCCCCACCCTTCTCCTCCCCCCGTCTACCTGCTCCGTGGATTGCAGTTTCAAACAAGGGGCTCTAATGTTATTCTACTTGCCTCATTGCCTCCGCTTGTATGCTCCGGCGAGCACAAAACCACCCACTGCCCTGTGAATTCTCAAAATTAGCAGGGGGCAAAACTGAGGCGGAGTATTTTGCCCAGTGTAAAAAAACGCTTAATTCAAAGAGTCTGTGACAACCTTTCACGGACTTTACTTTGTAAGCAAAAAAAAAAGTGAATGTATCTTCTTAGGGAAGTAGTCTGTGGGGCAAAAGTTGAGTTTTTAATTCAAGAATAAAATATAATAGGTAAAGGGATGTTATTTAAGACTTTCAGTCACTGTTTAGTACATGCAGTTAGTTAGTGATTGTACCTGTGACAAAAGCAGTGTAATATAAGACTGCATTAAACCCAGCGGATAAATTAAACACTTCTTTTTTAAGTGAAAACCTGTGAATTCCTATTAACCTTGGCGAGGGACTTTGCTGTCTGGCTTATCTGACAGTTCACCTTGATGCAGAGAGCGCCCAGCAAGTGCAGTGAGAGCACTCCAGACACTTGGCACTTGCTTCTTATCTTAACTAGGGGGAATTATTTTGGTTCACCAAGCCTCAGTAATATGTTAAAACCTTTCACTACACAAATCATTTGCCCAATTAAGCCCATTTGGAGATAAGATAGGTACCTTTGATCAGTCCCATGAAAGGAGTCGTTTGGAGGACAAGGTCCCTGTGAGCTGTTTCTCAAATGTTTGGGAGGGGGGGAATTAAGAACTGCAGCCTCGACTTGGGAAAGGTCATGACCTGCAAAGAGCCCTGCTATCTCTCTTTGTACTCAGAGAGCTGTGCCATCAAATTTGCAGGTTTCAGTTTTGGGGGTTTCAGACAGCATTTGCATAATAAGATAAGATCCTCAACACGCGTTCATTAAAAACCCAGTGTCTTCTCTTTTTTGACCTCTTTCACATTTAATGGATATTCTTAAAATGTCTACACTTTAAATTCTGTTTTAATAAAATGCTTCACGGAACCCAGGTAATGAGTTTTTGTTTCTGTTATTTATACTAAAGCCAGCCTTAGGGTTTAAGATAGTATTAATTTGCCATTGAAGCTTTTATGTTCCTTTGATTCTCATTCATCAAAAAACACCACTAAGCTTTTCAACGCATATTTGTTTGATATATTAGACATTAGTTCAGTCATTGCTTAAATTAGTATAAGTAACCGTTACCTAGTCTGTTTCAATTATTAAATTCACACAGGTTTAATAGAAGTTTAATGTCAAACAAATTATTTGAACACTGCTGTTGGGAAATAGTTATAAAATTCACCACCTTGGACAAATTATGGACCTTCAGTAGCCATTAAGCATATATCCACTGTCCTGTGACTGCTGAAGATGAGGCTTCCCACCTTTAGTATACCTAATTATTAACATGACATGCGGTGGGGGGATTACAGGAGGTGAGCGGGAAGCACGGTTCTGAAGGGTGTGAATATCTACTAATTAACGTGACTGAAAGACTCTAGGGGAGAGGACAAAGCTCAGCCACAGTGTGGTACGTGATAGGCCACTTGGGGCACAATCACAGAGTTAAGGAACAGATATATTTCCTGTAACCTCACCTAACATATGGTTGGAACATGTCAGCGCATGGAGCTATGCTCTTTCCTCTTTTGTCAATACGTGTCATGACACTTGCTTTGATGGTACATCCGGAGCAGTGTCTGGGTGTGATGTTACCGAACAAACGTGTGACCATTAGAGCTGAAGTTGGTGACTGAGTAATTAACCATGCAATCAAGACATTCTGTAATTCTGCAATTACCTGCACACTGAACAGCCTGATGCTATTTGGTGGTAATGCCTAGTTCTAGTAATGAGTGAGGACAGGCGAACTGTCTCACACTGGTTACCATTATCCTTGCCTGAAAACTAAATTTGATAACAGCAAGGGAGCATTCTCTATCACTGACTTTTGCAAGATTTTTGGGGAACCTCAAGTTTGGCCTCAGACACGGTGGGCAATGACTCCACTACCACTGCAGTGTCAACAACAGAGGTCGAAACCATTATTCTAGTCAAGAATCTTTCTCACTTTTTTTTTAACATGCTGGGCAAAATGATTAGCACTTGCCTGCAGTTCAGGGTAAAGTTATTTTTTATTCACTTAAATCGGACACATTGAAAGGGAAGTTACCTTGACCACAAATCCCAATGAGCCGTTTTGCAGCATTGTAATAAGAATCTTACCAGCCATTATTACAGCTAGAGTTATGACACTGTCATAATTACGCTCATTGGTTTTGTTTTGTCAATTGTATTTTTAGCAAACAGGTGTATCAACAGTGTCTTCGGTAGTGAGAATGAGATGATCCTCTCTAATGGAGCTACTGCTGGATTAAATACAAAATGTTGCAGTTGCATCTTAGCTACAATGATGCTAAACTATTTAAAGTTTAGCATGAAGTGGTTGCATCAACTCGTCCATTTTCTTCTATGCAATTAGTATATCTTCAACACCAAAAGAATATTAAGCATAAAATAGCATTTTCTTTTATTTTGCTATAGCTTCATCATCAGGCCAGCATTGTTTCAGGGGGCTTGCATGCACACGTTCTTTTTGTTCTGATGAGTATACACATAGCACACATATGTGATCAATCGAACATTTCAACAACAATGCTGCGCATGTACTCGGCTGTGCTTATTTGATTTAATGGTTGCAGGGAGTACATGAAAGGAGTGCATCATGGCCCGTGGTCCACCTGTGACTAACAAAGAGCATAACAATAAAGCTTGCACACAGGAGGCCGGGCTGAAACTCCCTCCCAAGACAAGTTGAAGTAGATGTTTCTAGGCGCTGGTTTGACTCAGCTGTTCTCGCCTCTGTTCTCCACCGTTTTAAATCCCCACATATCTTAATAATGTTCTTCCAAATCCCCTTATTCAATTATGGCAGCCTCTAATACATGTGTCAACATGTTTCATTAGTCCGTCCTCCTCTCCCACCAAAGAGATTAGCTCTCCCTTCTTTCTTTTTATTTACTAAATGCAGAAATATAATTTTCCCCAGGACAGAGGGAGAGAAACTGTGAAAGAGAGAGTGATTATTTTTGTTCATTACATTTCATTCTAGTCAGCCAGCCAGAGCTTCTTTTTTCTTCTTCTTTTCCTGAAAAGACTATTAAATATGCGGCCTAAAATTTACTTATTCAGCTTTCAATTTTGCTGCAGTCTACATTAAATGCTTAGAGAACATTAGAGGGAGTGTGGTACTAGAGCGTGGTTTTAACTCTTGGCTCTCTAAACTCGACGCCTGAAATGCTTTAATCACGGAGCGTGTATTCATGAGCTTTATGAAATCGAACAATGCTAAGACTGTAGAAATAAGATACGAAGCAAGACCGCTTCATCTCTATAAGTGAGCACAAGTGTATGTGTGTCAGAGCAGGGGATGATTAATTCTGTGAGTGTGTGATCCCTTTGATGTTCCTTGTGGTAATTGTTGGGAGTTCCTGGTCCCTCAAGGGTTTTATTGCAGCTTCTGTATTGTTGAACTGAGGAGGCAAGTATAGAGGCGATGTTTAGCAGGGACTAGATTAGACATTACAGCACGTGCACGCTCTGCGGATTTTGTCCCCGTAACGCTACATCTGTGGAAAGACAGAGCGGTGGAAAAAGCGAGGGCTCACTGGTCATTATCATTCTGCTCCCGTTACACTCATCTCCTGATGGGCCTCATCTCTCTACTCCCCCCCCCCCTCCACCCCCCCCCCCCCACCCCCCTTCCCCTGTCCCCTTCTCTATTTCCACATATCCCTGTCTTCATCAGTTTCCCCCAGCCGCCTGATTTTGTCTCTCTGGGGAGTGGACAAGAACAGAGAAAAAGGGAGACGGCCAGAACACGCGGAACGATAGAGAGAAAGCAAAAGATGACAATAATAAGATAGAAACTGACAGAAATGGACAGAAGGATGCAGGCGAGAAGAGTGAGGGAGGAGAGCAGTTGTATTAATCTAACACTTTGAAAGCCTTTGTAACCATTGCCCCTTCGGCTATGCTTGTAATAGCAAAATGCCTTTGGTTGGCCAACGTCCAGAGAAAATATGTTCGGACGCTCGTCCTGTTTTTCTCCCTCATCCCTCTGTCATAGAGTCTCCCAGTCCTCACTGTTTAATCTGGCCTGGAAATATACCTCTCTTCCCCTTCTCTTCCTTCAGACTCTCATCTTTTTCTATTCCTTTATGTCTGCCCTTGCTAGAAATGTTCTTTTACTGCTCATCTGAACAGCCTCTCTCTCCTTCTCAGTCTTACATGCTCCTCCATCCCTCCTCCCCCGTGATATTGCCCTCTCCCTCTTGCCCCTGGTGACCTTAATTACAACATGTAAAAACCTGACCTGGATCCAATTTCCAGCCTCCGACCACACAGCCCCAAGATTAATGCCCCATGGGCCAAATTCAATTAAGCTCCCTTCTAAATAAGGACTGCAAATGTTTAAAAAATTAGATAGAACAATACGGTCACCCCATTTAATCTGGGTAAAAAAAAACATAGGGGGTAAGGGTTCACATAATTAAAGAAAAAAGGGGAGAGGGCAACAGCTACGCATCAAGAATGACTGAATTCACCCCATGTTCAAGTCTTTAATTACCTCTATCCATCACTGGATCAATAGTTATTGATATATTTGGTTTCCTTGGTAACTCTGTGAGTGAATCACTGCCTTAAAGTATCTACTCTTAGAAATGCAAAGGACTTTCATGCATTCAAGCTATATGAGGTAAACCTTGGATTTTACAAATAATTTCAGTACAGTTGAAGAAGGCCAACATAAAGCTGTCATGTACATTTCCTTCTGACAAATAAAAAAACATTTCAACTGTGTTTTTAATCCTAACCCCTATGTTTTGGTGAATAAGTCTTTTAAATGAACAATTTTAATATTTCATGCGGTACATTAGTTAGCTAACCAAATTAACCCTGCTGTCCTTGCTCTGGGTCTCATGTTTGGATGCATAGATGAAAGATTTACCCAGACACTGCATTAAATTATCAACTATTGATCAAGAAGTAGTGGGCAGAAGTCCAATCTCATCTAGAAATACTCAACAGTCATCTGTATTTCACTTATGTGTTGCACCATTTTCTGCAAATTTTATGTCACGCTCATTCTGTTGTTTTTTTTTGGGGGGGGGTTGTATATTGTGAGATATTAGCATTCTACAGTTTACAACACTGACATATTAGCATTGTTTTGTATAGATTGACATTATTGAAAATGAAATGATTTCATGTGTAATTGCCATGTGTGGTATTGTCTTGTATGCCACTACAGCTTTAAATGGACATAGCTCATTGGCAATGCATTAATGTGAACTTGCAACTAGAAAATATGGGAGCTCTTTGTCAAATGTTTCAGAAACTGTTCACTCAAATGTCTTTTGGAATTAAGCTGACTTTAAAAGATTACCTGGATGACTGTTTGTATTAGTTTACATGCTATCAGAGTCAGCTTTGGAGGATGTAGATGCCACAATCTTCTACATTTGAGTTACACCAAAACTTTGTTGTATTGTTTAATAGTGTCTAAACCTGTATGTTGCTATTTTTAAATGGGTCTTCCAATGAGATTTTTTTTTTAACCTGTTGAATGCATCTGTTTATTACTTATTATGAAACTGTGGTCAATTCCAGTAAAAGTCCCCATTATTATAACAGATTCTCCCCAATGTCTCCTAATTCTCTTAGGCTAAATCAAGTGACTTTCTTCGTTTTATTTTGGTGTATTCCTATTTTTCTTTTTTTTTTCCCCGAATCAGATTATATGAAAAATGGCGTTGTGATAAGTACACAACCCCCTGTCACACAACCAATTTGTGTGACATTTAGAAGCTTGTCAGATTGTACTCGGTTATGCGTATTTACCGACGGAAATGAACACGAATGAATGGAAGATGAAATTATCATCAGACAAATGTATTTGCCCTTGCTGAGGAGAAAGACCGCAATACAACTTAGATATTATTGTCAGCTGTGAAAGATATTACTGTGATTGCTTGTGTTGGCGGTGCGAAATGAGCTAAAGTATAGTATCAGAAGATAAAGAAGCTGACTCGTCTATTTGCAACCAGCTAAAGCTTCCGTGTTTTGGTAACATTTGGGTTTTTTTCAGTTTTTTGCACAAGGATTCAAGAGCCAATCCACACCGTTTACATCCTGCTTGTGAACACAGCCTTCTGCCAGATATATTTAAGTCAAGATCCACTGACTGGCTATGGAGAGACAATTGAGAAGGTGTCATTTAAATGACTATATTTAACAATCAGGTCTTTTGCTGTCCTGTAAATGCTCCTTTTTGCTATTCTGTCTGCATTTAGTTTATACCTAAGGAGGTCAACAATTCAGGGACACTCACAGCAAAAAATGTAAAATGTGTTTCAGTTTACATCTCCTCTTTTGACTCTTCCCTTCTTCAACCCCCTTGAAAGTAGGTGAAGTCGTGCCGGAACACCGCTACTCGGCTTAATCATACTATACCTACAGAGTCCCCTTCAAATAGAAAATATTTAAAGTCAAACACACGATAGAATGATTTCACTGAGGAGCACTTGGATTGAGCTACCGCACAGATAGTTGTGTGTGGTCTAAAAGCCTAAAAAAGAAACGCCTACAGTACGGGGGTTTGTTGTGTGTGTGCATATGTGCAGATAGCAGAGTGTGTCCGTTCCCCGGTAAAGTAAAGTGGGGGTTCGCAGCGTGTATGATGTGTCCTGTCAGTTTCTCTAAGTGAGGCTGCCAATAACGAGGCGTGACCGGCCTGGGAAACACAATGCGGGCCACCGATCAATCTCGGGAGAGCAGGGCAGAGGGACTGGCACCGTCACACACCTCTGCCGTCATTCACGTCACCCAGGGGACCCACTGAAGGTCACGCAGGATGGCCGCAGTCCAGCCCCATCAATCAGCATTAGCCCTATGATGGTGATTACGTCATTAACGAGGATTAACTCCTACATCGTTGACCTCCATGACGGATTCTCTCTCCTTTTTTTCATTTTTATTTGATGATGATGACAGTGTTAATTACACTGCATTTTTGACTTCTTGTTCTATATAATGAAGTAACGTTAACATACATACCTAAATATTTGTATGGCTTAAGGAGTAAAATAAGACACACATTTGCCATGTTGACCTAAGCTTGGCAGGTCTTCTTTCTCATCAGTTTCATGAGGTAGAAAGTTACTCCACAATTCTACCCTCTGAGCTTTGTGTGTGTGGGTATTATAGTTTAGTTTTGGGACAGGAGAAACTGAAGCTGTGTTGATGATAGTACAGTATCGCTGATACGCTATAAGCACAGAGATCTACTCATCCTGGGCTTTACCACTCCACACGGCTGTGAGGACTGTGTGCAGCAGATTCAGGCTGCTGTAGAGCCCCATCCATTTTAGCCTGCTGCTGTGTCAGGAGAAATTGCTGCCTGTGTGAGGACTTCTGTCATCCCGGCCTAATGTCTCTGCAGTAGCCTCGCAGGCTTCAAGCCAGACAGCCCACCATGCCCAGGCTGCTGAACAGGGCAGAGGAGGTCATGGAAAAAATTATAAATGATCATCCCTTGGGAGGCACAATGAGGATGTAATTCTAATAGAATCAAATCCGGAATTTTTAATGATCTTTGTAGCACCTTAAATCTTGTTTAAAATCAAGCAAGGTTATATTTAAAAGCTTCATTACAATATTCATTATGTCTCTCATTTGCTTCAAATGTCAATGTAAACTAAAGCTTTATTAAGAGTTTAAAGTAGGATAAATTTCAGAATTTTAAAGATGTACAGCGAAGTATGAAAGCTTTCTGAAATAAACAACCAGCGACCAAGTGACAGTTTAGTCATGAGCTCCCCTTTACTGCCACATATTTGTTCGTTTGTTCCTTTGGCTGAGGTGGCACATATTTTCAGTGATGGCAGTGCTGAACTGAAATGCATTAATTCAGTCACAGTATTTTTTTCCCAGAGGAGAAGGTCGCTAAGCTGTGTCAACGTCTGGCAAAACTGCAGCATGAAAAGAGGCTTATATAATAGAGCGAGGCAAAAATATATTGTTTGTCTAAATAAAAACTCATAGCCGGGGTCTGTTTGATTACCATATTTAATCCCTATTTATGTGGTTTTAAGTCATTAATCCTATATTGAAAAAAATCTCTTTGGAAAAAAAAGGGTTAGGTTTAATTTTATACTTGCTTGTTGTAACATTAGTCTGACTGAAATCTGACCAATTATCACTTTAGATCAAATCAGCACAGCCTGAGTTGGCAGTGGCTGCAGCAAAGTTGTCGCCTGCTCAAAGCTCAACAACTGACTTTAAAGCAAAGTCTTACTAAAAAACAGCATGTGAGTTTTCTTTTCTAAATTATTTCAGTGGTGCTAATTTCTGATTTCTGTTATTTGCTAGCCTGTTGCTATTTGCATTTATGCATTGATGACTCTGGTAAATGCATTATTTTAGAACCAGTTATTCCTAAAGATCCGTTGTTTCACCCCCAAGAAAGATAATCAATATTTAAAGCCATCAATAAGAACAAAGAACATCATTTTAATCTAACCTTCAGCATTCAAAACATTGGATATATCTTGTTGCCTTGAGTTACTGGCATTTTGTCAATATTTCTTTTTGTTCTTTTTTTCTAATATTGCTGCAACAATTATGCCAAGTCTCATTTATTTACAGCAGTGTTGTGTTGAATAACTATGCTCATGTGCCATTATCCCCACTGCTCTGATACTTCTTTTAATAAAACACTGTGTTGTGTCTGTGTGCATGTGTTTTCCAGTTTTGTGTGTGTATTGCTGCATGCATGTGTGCATATATAGCCATGTTTCAGCTTTGTGGATAAAGGCACTGGTTAATAGGCTGATATGTAAGATGTCCATCTCTCATTGTAATCTATTTTTTCTGTTGTATTTGTCTGACAGCTATCACAGGCACACAAAGAATTTAAAGGGTGATAAATTAACTAACAAACGAACAGTGTTTTTTTTTTTTATCTGCATATCCACAGACAATGATATACTGTAAATCCATGTGGAACACAGATTCCTCTGGGCCAGCACCAATAGATCTTTCTTGGTTTAATGCATATAAATAAATTGGTTTTTACCACAGAATATAAAAAATATATATGTTGAAACATTTCGAACATGAAGCTCAGTTAACCTATAATAAACACTGCCATTCACTCTTCAGTTCTGATTAAAATATCATGTAAGTCAATTGATATGAAGTGCTTAGACGTGATAGCGTTAGTGATCATTTGTAAACCAAAGCAGACTGGATCATATTTATCATATGAGATGAAAAGAGCACTAAAAGGCTGACATTAACTTTTTAATTAAAGGCAAGTGATGGTCTGGTATATCAATAAAAACGAAACTTTCAAAGCATGCAGTATGAAGAATGAAGTCCTGTTGGTTTTTTTACTTGTGCAGAGCTTCACTGCACTTCTCGGTGTGTTCAAATAGCTTAAACCAAACACAGTGGCACATGGACTCCATAAACTGCCCTCAGTGAGCTCAGACAGAGATGGTTATCTTGACCTGGACCTAGTCTATTACATTTGAGGTTAGATACAGATCAGGCTGGCTATTCCCTTCATTTTCCCCCCAGTATCTCCAAGGAGATCTACATTAAATCTGCCGAGAGACAATCTCCCAGGGTCTGGTTAATTTGATTCCCGGTATGCATCGTGCTGGCCTCTCCAAAAGAGGAGGTGTTGGTGGCAGTGGGAGTCTTCATTCAGACAGAAACCAAATGGTCCGTGGATGAAAGCCTCTGCACTTCTAAAGCCAAGGGGCTGGAAATGTTGGCAATTTAGAGCCATTAACTTGCACATTTTTTTTCTATTATAGGAAACAGCTGTATTATTTATTCCAAGGCTCCTTAATTAGTTTGTTATAGCTGGCACACCTTAACACATCTCAGAGATGGCTACAAGGAAATAGGCTATATCTGTATTTAAAATGATAAATTATCAATTACAGAATAAAACAGAGAGTCAATATGACAGTAAATAAAGTTTTTGAGTCCGATTCAGCTAAACATACATCACACTAGAATGGTTTTCTTCTTTATGGTAAATTATTTTTAATTGTTCATGATGACCTGAGTCATATTATGTTCACAGCTTAAGTTAGAGTGCCTGTAGCAGTGGAAGGAAAATATCTAAATATATCTATGACACACAGCAATTAACTGATTTTTGGGTTACTCTCCCAAGATGGTCAGTGAAATTAGGAAATTACCACTGTGGGAATTTCTATTCAAGCCAGGTCTTAATAAAGTTAGTCATACTTTATGGTGTTTAGATATGATATATTTTGTAACTACAGGGTTTCAACTTTGCTTCAACTTAATTTTATGGTGTAATTTAAATTTTTAGCTAAGAAAAGCTAAAGACAGGTTCCATGGAATCATGTGGTGTCAATCTTAGAGCATAATGTTGAATATAGACTTGTTTGAATGGTTTTCCTGACAATGATAAACTAAATGCAAGATATACTTAAAATATGCTTACATTCTGAAGGAACTGCCCTCACTAGTATCATCTTTAGATCAAGGCAAGCTTCAATATTTGCTCCATTTTCAGTTTTCGGAATGTTGTGTAAAATGTATTCAAGGTCATTTTTCCTGGAAGTTCATTTCATCACAATGAAAGCAGCATTCGGTCAAGGTCAATAATGCACTGTCATAAGGGTGTCCAATCAATATCTGTTTTTTCTCCCTCTTTTCATTATAATTTCTCTTTCCAAAAGTTAACCAAAACTGTTTACTACTATTCTGTTATTCTAAAGTTCTTTCTAAGCTGTATAAACCAATTAAAATAAGGGAAATTGCAGTGTCTTATTTTAGTACCATAATATCAGGTTGTACCCTTTTGAGGGAAAAAAATGCATTTCTTTTACTTTCAATGTTATTTGAAGATTAACATTTGAGTGTGTGTCAACAGGCTAAGAGGTAGAGAGCAGATGGTTAATGCCTGAACATGCTCTCTTGCATTTGTCTGGTTCTTTAGATGTAAATATTGTTTATCCAGCATATTTGAATTACTTCGGTGATAATGACTGATTCAGAGTCCATGTATGTGAAAGCTCTTCTTGAATGATAATCATGTTGCTTTCCAAGCATGCGGCCCAAATGTGTGAGGTTGGCACAAGTCTCACAGACAGGCAGATAGAGATCAGTAGTGACTGAAGCCTGAGGTTTGTCCTTCCTACAGCGGTGAAGGACAGCCTTGGGTTTGAGAGAAGACTGACATTGATTTTCTTGGCCTGGTTATGTGATGGCTGAGGCACCTGCCTCTGATCGTTAACATTGACCAAAACCTCGTCTTTTATGAAAACATGGCTATCCCGACAGCCATAGACACATACATGTGTGCACACGCACAAACCCAGATTTGAGTAAAGTTTAATGCCTGGGAAGCTGAGAGGGGCCTAGATCCTCTGGTGAAAGTCATCTAATTTGCTAACATGTCACACATTCTTGCCCTTACCAAATGGGTTTATTGATTTTTCTCTTTTAAGATGTTTTTTGGCCTGTCCATTGGGAAGAAACACCATTAATTCTGGCTACAGGGTGATCTATATAAATGGCTAGCTAGGCATTGCTTGATGAAACTAGCATAATCAGCTACTTTACCCCGAACTCTGATAATATGGCATCCATCCCCCAGGGTATTTACCTTTTTTTTTTAGTTATTTAACTTGCATGTATGAGCACTGATGAGGAAATAGATTATACAATACAGTAGTTATTCCACTTTATCTCCAAACAAAATGATGTATTGTATATTGTATGTATTATCCTCTGAATGATTATTTGGAGATTAGGTTTTTGATAAAATAATGTAGAAGCGAGATGAGGGAAGTGGTCTGCAGTCAGTGACGTGTCCATAAAAGTAGCTCAGGTGTGCATGTGATAGATCTCATTTATTCTCTCTCTCTATTTTTTTCTCACATCATATTCTACAGTCCCAACGAATTTGACATTTCCTGTTTCGGCCACCTTTCAAGTTTAGATGCTGCTGCTTGTGTGGGCAGAGTTGACAGGAAATGCAGAGTTTATGACCTGGCTGTGGTGGATTGGAGCCAGAACATCTGATATTGAGATCAGGCCGTGTCTCAGGGGAAATGACGGAGATGCAGAGATGCTCTAATGTCAGATTTTGCATTCTTCTGGTATCTCCTATTATCTTGGTGTGTGCTCATCCTGCCAGCGAGTGGCAGGAGTAAACAGTCAGCCCAGTTTGGGATGGACTACAGACAGGGATCAGCTTCAAATGGCAGCAGGTTGTGGGTGATGGTATATGGAGGCAGAGTGGAGACTGCATAGAGATGAATGGATTATAGTTATGATTCATCTCCTGGTGGCCAGCAAATGTCTGCTGGGGAAAGAGAAATAGATTGTGCCTTTGTGTTGAGTGGTATAGGAGCAGAGAAGTGGTAAACATCTTGCTCACTGACAGAGATAGAACCCATTGCAGTTTTCTAAAGAGTAAAGTGTTCAAAATATATCTGATTGGCCAAACATTCAAGAACTTTTTGTAGCAGTGTGTTAAAAAGGATGTCAAGTCAGTAAAAAGAAGAGTTTAAAAAAATCTCTCAGTTTCAGTTTCCATACTAAGCATAATTCACTGAGTAATCAAAAGACTGCGTTGTACTAGTATGCATTTCTGGCTTCCAGTGGGGATTGTTGACAACTGACCTGATATTTCTCTCACCTTTAAACGCACACTATTCTGTGATATATGTATAACCCACTGGGTACCATATTAAAGATATACGATCAAAGGACTGGCACCACAATCATCTCTGAGCTCCCTCAAAAAGACTTGTAAGAGTGTATGCTAACTAGATTAATCTTTTGGTTTATTAATAATAAAACATTAAACCATTACCCGAGGTTCTTTCCAAAAGCCCAAAAGCCAGAGAAACTGCATTAGAGAAAAGCAGCAAATCTTAACATTTAAGGCACTGGACTCATCACATTTGATATTTTTGTTTGAAACATGACTTTAAACTTTTACTTGTGTTTTTTTTTGTTGGCAATTGAATAATCAATGAATTAATTATTTTTAAATGACTTTAGTGTTCAGAAACTGCTGGTATTGGTTAGTAGCTACAGACAAATATGTTTTTGTTTTGTTTTTTCCCCTAGGGCAATATCGATACTCATACTTTGTAATCAAGCAGACCGATAATGACCAGTGAAAATGAAACTCTTGGTGTCAGTATTTAGAACAGCCAACCAACATAAAACATAGATATAAAATGTTGTTTAAATGTCTTAAGTTCAATCAATTCATGCAAAAGAGACTTTAAGCATTGTGATATGCTTAAATTATCATAAAATATAAAATATGCCTTTTAGCTGGTTTGAGTATTTAAATCTTTTATATTAACAGCATGATATATTAAAACTAGGCTGCTTCATTACTAATAACTACAAGAACTGAATATGTACAATGGCAAGTAATTCTTCAACTCTGATAACGGCAAACCATCTATGCAGTCCATGTGTGGGTTAACACTGCCCTTAGATACAGTTCCATTATGTCTAAAAATTGTGCAATAACCTGGATGTCGCTACAAGGAATGAATAAAAAAAGAAGAGTGACAGCCAACTTCAGAACAAATTTCATTCATTTTAGCTGGTAGTCCTGGAATGAGACTGAGAATATGACCTGCCTTTTTAAGTGTTGTGGAAGAAATTACATTATCAGTCTCTCTTGTTAGTCAGACGGCTAAATGATGTATGAACAAATGATTGACATTGGCTACCATTTTTACCTTTAGCATGTAAAAATGGTTATTAACTATATATGACTGCCACAAAGTGCATTATTCCAGGACTCTGGCAGAACAATAATTTAAAACCTATGGCTTATGCCTCCATTGATTGAAATCTCATAGGCTATAATGTTGGACATTTTAAATAATTTATAGTAGTAAGTAATAAGATTATGATATGTTTGCAACTTAAGAAAAGGATTGGGTTAACAACATTAGGCATGACTATAGAGTTTACTGACAGACAGAGGAGGCAGGGAGAAAGACAAAACAGAATATTAATATAATAATAATAATAATAATAATAATAATAATAATAATAATAATAATAATAATAATAATAATAATAATAAT
>JBAJHX010000042.1:14098137-14132916 GCA_037176925.1 Amniataba percoides | reverse complement strand
TAATAATAATAATAATAATAATAATAGTAATAATAATAATAATAACAATAACAATAATAATAATAATAATAATAATAATAATAATAATAATAATAGTAGTAGTAGTAGTAGTAGTAGTAATCATAATAATAATAATAACAGCAACTGGATAAATTAAAATACAGATGGGTCTGAAAATGCTGAATATCTGAGTCGATAATTATTAACCATGAATAAGGACGCTTTTCACTGAGATTATTTTAATTTGGTCCAGCTTTGTCTTTTCTCACCTTTTGACACCCGTCATTAAAAATAAACACAGAGATGGTATTATTGGTTTGCAGAGACTAACTACTGTACTTACGGCAAAGATTTAAGGCACTATTTCACCTGCAACTGCAACTGGAAACTTTTTTAAGTGATAAAGCAATTATGCAATTTCTTGAAAAATATTTAACACACAACAGTTAAGTAAAGAATAGATAGGCCTACTACAGCTGACTTTGATGCATCATCTAATAGGATAATACTTTATACATAACATAAGACTGAGCACTCAATATAATTTTGGAATACAACTATCTATATGTTTTCACCAACTTTTTGTGAAGCTTTAATCTAACCTACCACCCTGGTTACCAAATGGTGTGGCAGATGCTGCCTCAAGTGTTGGTGCACATTACTTTTTTTTTCTTAATTCAGTTTTCTGCTTTGGTACCCAGAGCTCTTTCGGCAGAGAGCTCTTGAGGATCAGAGAAACAGCTCCACCGGATTTATTTTCCACTTTCCTCACATCATCCGTAGAATTATTGGACATGCTGGTCAAAGGTGCCTTCACCTTTGTCCATGCTGTGAAATGCAGACGGAGGGTGAAACGTACCAGTGTGCTCATGGACCGGTGCAGTCTTCGCTCACCTTTACTGGGAGTATTTCTTTCTATCGTGCATTCACTGTGCAACAAACTGGATGAAATTCAGCTACTGGTGAGGAAAACAGAGACTTTTATTCATCCTCTGTTTTAAGCTGTACTGAAACATGGCTGTGTGGATCAATACCGCTCTCTGTGCTGCAGCTGGCAGGCTTCCAACCTTTCCTAGTGGATTGCGACACAGAACTTTTAGCCAAAACAAAAGACGGAGGCATCTGTTAGTACTCAAACAGTGGTGCTGGAATTTCCTTTCATGAATGGTAAACCTTTCTGTCCCCCCTGTGAGTTTATTTCATTCATGAGTGGACAAAGTCGGACTACTTAGTTGATGTCCTTGGTGACTTTAACACAGGTAATCTCAGTCATTATCTCCACAAATACCACTACTTTATTAAATGCCCAGTCAGAGACTAGAATATTTTGGATCACTCTTACAGGATCTATTTCACCATCCACCTTGCTGCACTGGGACACTCTGACCTTGTCATGTTCCACCTGATTCCTGCATGCAGTCAGAAATTAAAGCTCTGTAAACCTGTTGTGCTGTGAGTGGAATTGTGAAGCTCTGGAGTATCATTGAGCCTTCTTTGTCTCCACTGACTTTGATATTTTTAAGGCCACCAACAGGTGAATACACAGAAGCTGTGACACTGTACATCAGCTTCTGTGAGGGCTGCAGTGTGGCACTGAGCTGTAACAGCAACAAACCCTGATTCTCAGCTAAACAACGACAGCTACAACTAGAAATCGAATTCAGGTTTAGCAAGGCAGTGAGGGAGGCTAAACAGCTGTTCTCTGAGAAACCTCAATGGCAGTTCTCAACAAATGACTCTGACTCTGTCTGAGGGGGCTCAGACTGATCATCAACTGTATAACCACAGCCCTGACCAACGGCCTGACCTGACTTCTACCGTTGATTTGGAAGATAATGGGACAGTGCTGAAACCATTTTGCTAGACTCTATCGACCGGTTCCAACTTACCAGCTCTATGTCTCCTACCACAACACGACTGTTGGCCCTCTCCGCATCTGTCCACCTCAGAAAGTTCCTCCTCCTCTACTGTACCACAGTGATGACTCTCTCCTCCCTGCATAGGAATGTCAGCAGGTTCAGCTGAGGCCACACCCCTGCAAAGCCAGGCCAGACTCTGTCTCCCCTTCAAGCTTGAGGCACTTTGCTGCCCAGCTGTCTCCGGTGTGCATTTAAAATATTTAACACCACACTGGAGACATGCAGTGTACCAGCCTGCTTCAAAACTTCCAACAATATCTCTGTCCCCAAAAAACAAGGACCATAGGGCTGTCTCTCCTCAAGACCAGGACAGAACCATTCCTGAATCTCCTATAGAACCTGCAGCACTGTACATGGCACTGTCAACCTGGCTCTCCACTTCATCTTCCAGAACCTGGACTCCTTTAGGGACCTACAACAAGATCACGTTTGTGTATTTTAGCTCCACTTAACCAGCATCATCCTGGCATTGCTACAGGACAAATTGCTGGTAGATCACTGACTTCTTGTCTGCATCCTGTTTTCCATGTGAAACTGGAAAAACACATCTCTCACTCCTGGATCATTAGCACTGGTTCTTCTCAAGGCTGCGTCCTTTCCTCTTTACTCTACTCATGATACTTCAACAGCTTCACCTCCAGTCACCTGTCCAACAGGTTCCTGACGTTTGCAGAAGAGGGTATAATGGGTAGCATGAAGCTAGAGAGCAGAACAGATAATGTATTTTCTGCGATAGCTGTGGAAGTTCAACTGCCATCACTGAGGCAATTTTCACCTCCTGCATCAAGATTTGGTATGCTGCTGCCACTCCCAAGTGTAGACTGCAGCATATCATGTGCACTGCTGAAGGTGCTTGGCTGCAATCTGCCATCACTCCAAAGCCTATATGCCTGCAGGATCCTGAAGTGTGCAGAAAAGATTGTGGCACTCCTGATACACTCTCCTCCAGGAGGCTGCAGTCCACCAAGACTACAACCTCAGCTGATGGCCTCATCAACAAGGCCTGGGAACTAAATTGACACAAACTCTTATTCCCTCCAAAAGATTCCACGTCTCAGTGTGTTATATCGGTGCATATATTTGGAGTATGACCTCTGTACATTGGAAATATTCCTTGTAGTGCATACTATGAACCACTGCACATTCCTTTTTGACACTGTGCACATCCCTGCAAAAATTTATATATTTATGTTCCTTAATGTTTTTTCTTTTGTTTTAGTTTTTTTTCAAAGATTCCTTATATGTAAATCTTTCCTTGACAATAAACCTGACTAAGGTGGTTTCTGTGGCAGAAATAACACTACATTTCACTCTACATATTGGGTAATGTGACAAATGGTCAAATGGGTTCGCTAACAGTCAGAGAGGTCTTTCACAACCCAGATGAGTAATTCCTTGAATGTACCACTGACACCTGAGCTTTTCTGTCAATCATTCAATATATTATGATGCTGGAAAAAGATTCTGTGTAACGGTGTGCCAAGTTAAGTTGTTGCTCAATTCTGTGAAGAATCATGGACTACGATGATAGAAAAGAGGAAGCTTTCTCCACACCAGTAAAGGTCAGAACATTCACTGGATACTGCACTCGTTCACTTCCTTTCTCCCTTGTGAACTTTGCTTTCACACTCTTTTCTATGGACAGTCCTTACTGGAAGAGGCAGTGAAAGGTCAGCGAATGAGGTTGGTAAATAGTCAGACTGGAGAGTGGTGTGTAGTTCAAAATGCATTTTGGCTGCAAGAGTTCACAAAATGGCATCAAATTTCTACATTAACGACCTGTTGCTCATTATATAAACCGCTTTTTGCAAATGATGGCAAATGGACAAAAGGTCAGATGATGAGGAATAATAAAGTCTGAGGCATTGAGGGAAGTGTGGTGTGTTAAGGACTAAACAGCTGTGGTGTAAGATGTATTTTTGGTGTAAATGTACACAACATAGCATCAGAAACAATATCCAGTGTTCATAGCAACAACAAACACATTTTCTCATAAAGAAGGAAGTCTACACATTGAATTTAAGAACTTTAACTGTAGCCCTTTAAAAAGATTGATTGCCAAACAATAGGAATGCCAGCAGAGTGGTGACGAGAAACTCTGCACATTCGACAACACTTTCACCTTGAAGTGTTACTGAATGGAAGTCTGGACACATTTTGTTTTTGTAACTTTGACCAGTGAACACATTTCCAATAGTCAGCAGCTTTTTTTTGCTTTTTTTCCCTTATTTTTTGTTTAAACCCAAGAAGAAGGGATAGCAGAAAAGTGTTACCTTCAGCCCCTGGGTCAGGTCGTCGGGGTCAAAGGTGGTCAGAAGGTCCAGGACGTGAGCCATAGAACAGGACAAGGGGTGGGACACACATTGGTGGAGGTCACAGAGAAGCACAAAGACATGGAGACGGGGAGAGGGAGGAGAAGCGGGAGTCCAAACCAAAAAAGGAGAAAAAAAACAGGAGGTGTGGAAGGAGAGGAAAGAGGGGCAGCAACGGGAGAGGATGACAAGGTAGGATTTGGGAAGAAATGGCGGGACATGGTACAGAGAGAAGGTAAAAAGCAGAGGAGGAAATTGTGAGGGAAAGCAGCAGTTTCGAGGGGTAGAGGGCAAAGAGGCAGATTCAATTCCTCTAAAAAAACAGAACCAAAATAAAAAGGAATGAACCCATACCTTGGTCGTTTAACGTCAGGTGCGCCAGACCTTGAAAGGGAAAAAACAGAAAAAAAGAACAGAAAGAGGAAGAAAAGAAGGTCATAAAAGGCACGGGAAGAAAAAAAGCATTGTCACAACGTTGGACTGCAGTTTGTGACAGACATCCTGGGGCAGACTTGGATGTCAGAGTTCAAATCAAAGGTAAAAAACGACAAAGAGAGAGATAGAGAGAGAAAGAGAGAGCGAATAGTAACAGAAAACAAGCAAACACTTCTTGAGTGAGGTGTGGGGGATTTAGAAAAAAAAGCATTTTCATTTGGCGCAACCCCCGAAGGCTATTGCTCTCACAAATGCTTTTTTTTCCTCTGGAGTACTTATGGAACACAGAGAACTGTTTGGCAGAAAAGGCTTGAACTTTCTCGTCTCCTACTGTACACTCAAATGATAAAAGAATCTGAGCTCTGCAAGGTCTCGCACAGGGAGGGTCAGTGGTAAACCTGGAAACATGCTAGAGAATGAAACGCTTTTGTATTGCCTGTAAAAACCCAAAGCCAGAGCTTATTCCAACACAGATGTGAGTATACAGCATCACAACAGCAGCACAACATCTTTATTTAGCTTACTGTGGGTTACAGAGCACGCACCTTGCCCAAACAACACATCACTTTATTTAAAAGAAATATTTCCACATTTAGCACCTGCAACAATTGTAAAGTAACATTAAGTCACCTCAGAATCACAGCACAGTTCCAAACAGACCTTTCCACATACTGTGATATTCCATGCATGCAAAAAACATTCAAACTATTGCACTTATACTATATTTATTTTTCTTTTTAAAAAAAGCTAAATTTTTGTACACAAGCAAATAAATGGAAAAATCCTGATTTCTCAAAGCAATGCAGGTGCCACCTTGCTGTCATCATCACAATACCTCAGATTTCTGCTTTAACAAAACTGTGTCACAATTGTCACCACAGAAACAGCAATCACTCTTGCCATTAAAAGCAGCAAAATGCTTACCAATTCCCCACATATCAAAGGCCTCCCAACAGGAGAGAAAGCAGTAAAAACAGAGTAGAAGGACCACACTGTCTCTGAGATTTGAGAGAAAAAAAGTTTCTTGGATAAAGATAGAGGAACATTGTTTACACACACAAAATTATATTCAACCTCCATGCAGATCCACTTTAAGAAGAACAGTGTAAATGGGAAGGAAACAATGTCTAACAGGAGGGAAAATAATCGTGTAACAAATGTTCAAACATCATCGCTGGTGTGGGTCTTGCACCACAAACACACACTTGCATGTCTTGAGGATATCATTCTTGGCAGCACATCTTCAAACAGTAAAACAGAACTAAAAGGAAGAAATGAAACATGGTATTAACTATAGCCTAAAGAGAGGTTTATTCCCAAATAAACCGGATGGCTTAAAACAAATTGGATTTAACCCGAGGCAGCACAGAATATCAACAACATTATGTCTGTTGGAATAGATGCCCCGAAAGGTCAAATCTCTTCAAGCCAACCTGGCTTTTCTTGATCGATACCATTTCAAACATGAGACTCTTGGCACTACCAGCAAACAGCTCAATCTCATTAACCCTTCAGCAGGAAGGAAGTCATTCATACATTCATTCATACATTCAAAAAACAAGAAAATCAAGCTATTTAGAGGGAGTCATCTCACTGATAGCTACAGTTTGTTGATATTCAGCACTAGAGAAAATCAAACCTTGTGAAACTTTTTTTTCCCCCAATTTTTGTTAGCATGTATGAGAGTGATATTTTAGCACAGCAATGATTTACAGGTACTGTGGCCTTTTCTTCCAATGAGAGTTAGGTGTTTCTGCAGCTGAAGGTGATCAAATCAACAGTTCTGCTAATGCATAGGGTATGCAGTACTCTATAAATGGTAATCAGTCAGATGCAGAGCTGTGATGACTCAACGGGGCCTTTCACTTATCCTCTTCAGACAAGGATGTGCGAAAGTACTGATTTCAGAATTCTTCTCAGAGCAAAACGGAGAGAGACATGCTTTAAAGCTGCGCTAATCGACTCTGAAACCCCCAAGCTTCCATGCACAAGCTAATGCACTGGAGTTTGTCTCTGTGAGGTCTGTGCATTGACATTTAGACCATGGACCGGCTAACTGAGGCGCTTGACAGCTAAGGTTATCTAACCATTCACTTGCTGCCTGTGTTTTTCTTGCAGACAAACAAGAAGAAGATAGCGTCTAATGTCTCAGAAAACAAATTAACACACAACAACAGAGTAGCTGTTAGTGCGCGGCGTGAATGCACAAAACAAATCTATACCAGCACCGGCGAGCGGGCAAATCAGAACACAAAGACCGCAGAAGCAAATGACTCTTGACTACAAGCTGTTCCTATTGTCTTCTTTCTTAATAACATCTGTGATTCAGGAGCAGAGAAAATGTACAGGCAGAGTGTTTTATTTATCTGGCTGCAGTCCGTTTCCTGCCGGCCCTTTACAGGAGTCCAATCATTCTCACTCTGCCTCCCTCTGTTTTTGTTCTCTTGCTCATAATCCATTAAGGAGATAAGGCGAAGGCTCCTGCAATGAAACAGAACGGTGCTGTCGCTGCATACCAAATCATTCAAATGCCCCCAACCCCCCGCTGCGGCCTCATCCAGCTCTGGCAGCCAAAAGACAGTGGCACAGTTTTATGGCAGAGGAAGACAAGAAAACGTGAAGAAGAGAAGGTGAAAAAAGAGATGAACAGAGGAGGAGACAGAATGTTGTCAAATGGCATCTTTACAGCCAGTGTTAAGCAGAGATTTACAGACTGGTGTGCAGCACAGAGGAAGGCCCAAAAAAAAAAACAAAAAAAAGAAAAAAAAACAATCAAAAGGGAGAAATCAATTCCAAGGTATCGTATCAGAAAATTAGAAAGTTGTGATTCGATCCACGCAAAATGCCAAACCTCTCTTTTCACACAGCATCTCTCCCAAAACAGAGGGACACGAAAGCCACATACACACTGAGACACGCAGCCGGTCACACACATTATGTTGTCTTGGCAGATACGGCGCATGCCAGACTGCTAACACGCCAGATTCCGATCAGAATATGACAGCTTTCACTAGCAAGTGGCTTGTGCGAGGGAAGAGGCAGCATGACTCAAAATTTAAATTACTGATCACTGTGCGACATCCAAATACAACTGACACGGGGGAAACCTAACTGTTAACTTCAATTCAGTATTGAAGGACAAATCAAATTACCACAGAAACCAGAAGTATCGTTTGTGGTGCATTCTGGGAATATGACAAAATTCGAAACATCTCCTTGACATATGAGCACTTGATTATGTCCTTAATTCCGCGGTGAGTCCAGATGGGAGTGCCTGACGGAGCCAGCGCCGATTGGAGGATGGCTCCGATTGGCTGCTTATGATTGAGTGGCAGATGGGGCAGGGTCATCATTCTGTCATTAGGAGGAGACACGCTTTCGTCCTATCTGGTCCTCTCCTCCTCTCCCCCTCTGTTTTCCGCCTTGTCTCTGCTGCCTGTTCCCAGCTGCAGCCGCCTCCTGCTCTCCTCTTCCTCAGCTGCCACTTTTCTCTGCTCTGCTTTCAGGTCTGATGAGCACAAGCCACAATTGTTTTTCAAACTACTGATTTCATTCAGATGAACTGGTGGCTGAGACACCAGTCCTGCCGGATAATGCATGCTAGGTGTCAGAAAAAGTCAGATGTCAACCAGGGTCATGACATGGCATGACATATGACAAAAGCAATAACCTGAATACGTGGGTGGAGTTATTCTGTAGGGGGCATTTTGCTGGCATGGTTTGGGCCTACTGGTCTGCTTAAAGTGAAAGGTCACTGCAAATCAATCCGCAGTTGCTCTAAATGATCACCGATCCTCGTTTCTACCCTGATGGGAGGGGTCTCTTCCAGGATGACAGAGCCTCCACCCACAGGGCATGAGGACTCACTGAATGCTTTGATGAGGATAAAAATGAATATGCTGTGGCCACTAACCACATCTCAACCCAAGTGAACAGCTATGGGAAATTTTGGAGCAATGTGTTAGTCAGAGCTCTCCATCACCATCATCAAAACACCAAATGAGGAAATATCTTTTCAAGAATGGTTCATCCCTCAACATTCATACACATTCACACACATGTATCGTTGTTTCATAAGCACCATTCAACAGGTACAATGTGTTCTTTAATGACCTTGAAAGACATTAATCCTTGATAACAATGACAGATTACGATGAGCCTCACCATCCAACCTGCATACAAACATACACACACGAACAACTCTGCTGGGTCTCAGAACAACAAGCCACATAACTTGAGTGGATGGAGATAAATGGAAGTCTTCATCATTATCCTTTTCAACGTCTTCTGTACTTTCTTTCCCCAACTTCAGTTCTCCCTTGTTCATCAGATGGACACATACGCTAAGCGAGTCGGAAGAATATGTTTACTTCTGCTCTGGTCCCCTGTGGTGCCGGGATAGCATGTTAAATAGCCTCCTCCTCCAAGGACTCTCACCAGCATATGGCCACCGTACTTTACGTGCCTCCTGAAGGCACATGCCATACTGACACAAAAGCCTCTTCTTTACTAGCTGATCCCTTGACAGAAGTTCAAACATGTTTCTTGAGGACACTGCCTCTGATGACTTCAGTGCGAGCGAGCGTCACCAAAAACCTAGGAAGATATATATAAAAGTCATGAAATATAAAATAAGAACAATAAATGGCTTCATGTGCACCTCACTGCTTCGTGGACCCCTTGGTGCGAGATATAAAACCTGCACAATATCCAAAACGTTTGACACATCCACAAATTACCAGCTTTTACTAGATCTGAGTGCAGATAAAGTTTCACAGTGTAATCATCACTGTATGTCTCCCAGTGCCAAAGAGTGCACGCACGGCCCCCGAGGGCTAAGAAACAAACCGGGCCAATTTGTGAAAACATCTGCTTAAAAGATGTTGGAAAATGGTACTGATTGAGAGCGAATAATATTCATCTCAGTAGGCTGATCTATAATGCATAGTGTCTTTGCACAGCTTAAGTAATATAGAAACTGTAGCAGAATTTAAAGTGCTTTAATAATTCCTTGTGGATATCTATTCTATGAGAGCGAGAGAAGGGGAGATAGCGGGAGGTAAGGGGCTAAGGGGACCGCCACAGTCTTGAAGAGTTATAGATTGATGTTAAAGGCTTCCGTGTCGTTCAGTGCTTTAAATTATTAACACGGAGCTTGCCCCAGTTTCAAAAGGAAGAAACAAGTTCTGTGCTTTAACATCAAGTGGAATCAAGTGGAAATTGGGTCCTGGGTGTGTGGAGTCATGGACTGCAGCTCTCTGTGATTTTAACAAAGGATAAAAGGCTTGAGTTACACTGTGTTCACACATACAGGCACAAAGCAGGGGTCTCTGGCATCTCATAAAGCTATAGCTCTGGCATGTGTGTGTGTGTGTTTTGTGCTTAAGATGTCATTTGCACACTCTCCTCTGACTGGGCTGTTCTGCTCTGACGTAGCCCCGCAGTGCACATAAGGAAGTTTGCCCAAGCAGAGAATGGCTCTTTGTGGTACGTGTTGTTGGAAGTGTTTTAATGCAACAATGATGCCCAAGCTGGCAAGACTGATCGGCCTCGTATCTGTGCTGTAAGTGTTCCCCTCGCCACCAGTGGAGTGGAGTAGTAAACAACTCTGTGCCTTTGTTTCTGCGGACATTAAAAGCAGCACGATTGGCTCTTCCCTGGTTGTTGCTCACATTGCGTTTTGGGGGCATTTGCATTAAGTTTGAGCTTTTCTCAACGTCCCCCTGTAGCGCTGCTGGGCACACTTTAAATCTGCGTAGTTCACGGAGTGGCGCAGCTGAATAGTATATTACCATTACTGTGCCTTACAGTTAACATACCCTGCCTTACTCATAATATGTAGTTCTTGATATATAATCTCAGAAATGATGCTGAATATAAAAATATCATATTATAAAGAAGAAAAAAATAACAAGGCAAGAGCTGGGAAAAGAAGTCATAACATCGTGATGACCTCGATGCAACATTGAGTAGCCATTTAGTGACTTTCTTATGACAAATTACCTCTCCAGTGTCAGCAGTCAATGCAGGCTTGAGTGTTGCAAATGTAGACAGTAACAAATATAAACAGCTATTTGTGCAAGCTCCCAATACAAGCAGTGTACTTAGTCATGTTTTGGCTGTAAGATCTGTTCATGTTGGGACATAATGAACAGCTGCAGGATTGGTTTCAGAAATTTCTACAGCCATTTAGTTTTTATCACTCATCACCACTGAAATACACTGGGGACAAAGTGGATTTGAGCTGACCACAGCTGGTTTCCTCTATGAAGGGTGAAACTACCAATTTCACATCCAAACCTGCAGGTGTTGAGTATTTAGCTACCGGGGCTGTGGATAAGATGTGTACAGTATCAGGCCCACTGAATATTGCAGTAGCAGCATAACACAGGCTCCTCCCTGTGACAGCACCACGTCTACCTTGAATGTTATACTATAGATTGCAGCGCTGTTATCACATTACAACACATCTCTGATTGCTTATAACCAAGTTAGCACAGTGATGTGCAAGGCTTGAATCTGAAGCAGAAGCACTGCTGTAGTTCAGCTGTAATGCATTTTACATTTACATGACATCTATGTTTGTCCTGCTTCTCTGTGAGAGGATGAGGACCAATCCAAGTTTTATGTGTAGCTCTATGATGTTGTATTCACTTTGGTGATTACTCACTTCTCACAAATCTAAAGACATGTTTATATCTTGGTTTGGTGCACTGCCTTTTGACAGACTGTCCTAGATAAAAAAAAAAAGAACGTGGTCCTTTTACAACAATCCAGAATTCTCCTCTGACTGTGTGCATCCGTGTGTTTCTGTGTGTGTGTGTGTACACATGCATTTGATTTCCTTGGAAATACCACTGGGAACTGTTGACCCCAGGCACTTAAGCTGAGCGAGTGAAGCATTAAATCTTTATGGTCACTTTCCACTTTCCACAGCAGCAACAACCATCATCTGTCAGGAGTGATGCACTAAGTTGTTTGGAAGCCCATAAAGTGACGTGATTTACTATTCAAAGTTACAATTAGACAGGGCCTCACTGCATAATTAAGCTTGCACATGCCAGGGTTTTCAGACAGAGAACATTCAAACCAACGCTGCCATGACAGATAATCCAAAACGTTCTTTTCAGTCTTGATTTTGGCTGCAACTTTGGTGCCATTGCTTTGGTGTTTTAGAATGAATGTAAGCGTTGTCACTAACATGCTGCAAAATTAAAGCTATAAAACATGAGCATTTCACATTTCTGATTTTATTCAGCAAGGACTTACCCATATTGCACACACTCTGAGTGTTGTTTATTGACTCAATAACTGTCTATTCTGTACGTAGGGAGATCATAGTTAAGCACACAAAGGAAAATATCTCATATCAAGATATTATGCTCCCCCACATCTCCTAATTAACTGCATAGCGCTGAGTGAATCACTTTGACTCGCGAATTTTGTTCATTAAAACACAGCTAATATGTCATGGGATGTGTCTGGAAAAATAAATCAGTGCGTCTTGGAGATTGGTGAGGGGTAGAGATCTGAACAGTTGCCGTTCCATCTTAATTAAACAGTTCATAAATAAATTGGACCCCCAAATGTCGAGCTGGAGAATCTGGGCTGATTTCATGTCTTAGCCATCGAAGCTAAGACACAGAAGGGATGTTGGTGATTTTTTCACTTATGCTAATTTGTACAAGACAGACTAAAGATACTCAGAGGCACTACAGTGTTTTGTTAGCTTTTATACAAAATGCTACTGCCATCAAAGGAGGTGCCCAACCAACACTGAAAGCAAAATATGCAATGTAGCATACAGAGCCTATCTTGTACATGTAAACTGGTACCGTTTTCTGTACGTACTTCCTGCCTGTTTTTTGTACTTTTTCCAGTCACAAAATGTTCTGAGTTTCTAGCCTGGAAGAGCCATGCTGGGTTCATCTTGCGACAACCAGTAAATTCTATGTCTGACCTCTATTTACTTTCCATTTATGAGGTCAAAACTAATCATTAGTCCCCACCGGGGTCTGGTGTCCTCTCTCAGAGTATCCATCTGTCCTTCCTCTCCTCTTCCAAATCCTTAACTGCCAGTGCCGCAGATGCGCGCTACACCCGCTCCTGGTCCATCCGCCCTCTTTCCACAGTCAATTTCATGGGATGAATGCCTCTGATTGCCACTTTTGGACTCTGCTCATTAGGGGAGCTGAGAGTGGGGGAGCAGGCGATAAAATACACGCCATCCTTTACAGTTGTTTTCCTGGGATGCTGGCAGCTGTAATTGCAACGTCACATGTGACCGGCAGCACTGATGGAAGGAAGGAAGCCAGTCCTCAAGTGGACGATTAACCCCCTCCCTGCCCTTTCTTGGCTACAAAACCATCAAAAACACCTGAACCCTGCACACACACACGACCTACCCAAAGTTACTAGCATCATTTAAAATAATTTCCCATCCTTTTGCTTCTTCTTCCTGCAATTTTTCATGTCCTGGTCATGACTTTCAGACCTCAGTTAAGCTAAATCCACAGAAAGATAACAAAAATGAAAAGATGATGACAATATTCAGTTATTAACTATGTGTCTCAAGTATTAATATCTAGGAAAAATGTCAAACAAGGCAACCTAAGAAATTCTTTATCAGTAATAACAAATGTCCATCTCCAAAGATATAATTAAATTAATTGTACGAGCATGTATTTTTATATCTTTGTTACCTCTATTGCAAAAGCAAAACACTGAAGTGATCTAATGTAAAGGCAGCAACAAAATCTGCTGGTCCTCTGAGCCGAGGAAGCTCAACTCCGAGGCAAAGTGATCCACAGGGACATTAGCGCAAAATAGCACCTTGCCTTGAGCGTCTGTTGATGTTTAATGTTTCATTTTGACAATTCTCTCCTTTCAGCTGGTGAACATCCTGTTCCTCTCCACTAACGGCACGGCGGTGAACTGTAGTTTCGTGCAAGGAAAAAAATTAAATCGTAATGACTTCTCCTTGGAAATGTGGCTTCCCTTGAGGTTTCAACGCGGTGACTTCCTGCCTTGTGTCAGGGGGTGGGTCTCAGCAGGTAACTACAGCAGCATCCCATAATGGAGAATTAATGTCCTCCAACTGAGATGACGCACTAAACTTCATTTAGCTCATTGGGTCGGGTAAACACCATTAGACCATAGAAGCTGCAGAGCTCTTGGAAGTTCAGTCACTTGAGAGAGAGTTGGATAATTATGGCAAAATTAATGGAAACTGCGTAACAAATGTATTCATAATCCATGAGCCTGTTTCCTGAGGCTGGTATCCTCTTTGTGGGGAAGAATATACATAGCTTGATTGAACTGAGATTGGACAGTCCCAACTAGTGCATTCTCCATACAAACAACAGCATAATGATGTGCTCCTTTGCTGCACAGTGGTGAACACGATGGCTCTGAAAAAACAGATTCTTCAGCTGGTTGAACAGTGCAAAAACGTTACATAGTTTAGTCTAGTCTAGTCGTAATTGTCCTTGAGGCAAGATACCAGCTCAGAGAATTCCATTCATTTTCTTTATGCATTGTCTTAAAAACACCTGTGAACTTCACATCAACTCAAAGACTGAAAAGTATTTTTAAGATGACCCTTGATAGGGAACATTTAATCTTTTTTTTAATGTGAGGTTGAGTGCATTTGTGTTGAAACTCATGGGGATTTTTTAAATTGCAAAAAGAACATCTCAGATAAAGGCAGAAAGAACTGAGAAGCACTCTGAAAAATTTTTTTTTTTAAATGGAAATTGGTGTATAGGCTGTCATTCTTTTATTTTGCCATCTCTTCTGAAAGTGAAGCCATGCCGTAAAATGGCAGAGCTCAACCCTAAATTAAGGAAACAACAAATCTCGACTTGTTCTTTCCCAGAGACACAACAGTATCTCGTTTAGTTTCAGCCGCTGAGCAAAAAGCCCTGCTGCTTGCTTTCATCTCGCCAAACTCTAATTAGGCAAACTGAACAAATACCAGCGAGAGAGAAGTCCTCTGCATATTCAAACAAAAGGGCTCCTGAGTTCGAGCGAGCAGGAGGGAGCTACAGAGAGGGAGAAAGAGAAAGAGAGAGAGCTGATCACAAGAAAATTAAACGGCACTGAACCTTGTAAACAAATATTTCAACAATGTTAAACACAATGTAGGAGACGTCTGGTGCCGCTGTGCTGTGAAATAGCCCGGCTCTGTTTGGAACAGGGGTTTCATGTATGATGGGCGCCTAGAAAAACCCCAGACACGGGGGAACAAACCTCGACTGTGTGTGAGCATAGGGGTGTTTATAAAGCAATGGTAACACAAAGGGTTTACCACAAAAGGTCACACATGAATGTAATCGGTGGAGCAGAGTGAGGCTTCCTCAGAGGTTAAGTACAGCCTATATTTCCGCTCGTCGTCCTGCCCGCCTGGAAATGCCTAAAGCCCATCATTGCCTTCATTAATAATTTTTCCGATGCAGCGTTCCACCTTGAAGTGTCAGCTATATTTCCCTGAAATATATGAGCTACTTTAGTCGGCCCGAGAACGTTGTGAGGTGAGAGCGAAAGAGACTGACACAGATCCATTTCTTTTCCCCTCAGCATCGTGGAATTGTTTTCTCCACCAAGTTTTGTTTCTCCTGAAAGTCACCCATCACTTTTTAGACCTTTCTGTGGACGAACGCGTGAGATGCAGCAGCCCGACCCTTGTTGGCATGGCAACTGGCTCCAGTATCTTTCCTGCGATGACGATGGCCATACTGGTGTTTTCACACTCTGCCTCACATTCCGCTGCTCTCTTTGTCTTTCTTCCACGGTCATTCTCAACCATTGATAATGTTTTCTTTCTAATCTCTTTTTTCTTTTTCTGTCTGATCTCATCTTTCTTTCTGCCTGTTTCTTAACCTTCATCATCCCTTTTTTCTCTTATTCGGCCTCACTGTGGAACTCCCTTCTTCCCTCCAGTGTGTCTTTCTCCGCAAGCAATTAAGCTCACCATTGTGTGTTTTTATTACATTATCCATCCGAATACATAATGTTCAACTCTAAAATGACAAGGGGATTTGCATTTGAAAAAAGGGTTATAAAACAGAATAATGGAATTCAGTTATCATTAGATTAAGAGTGCATTAGAATCAGTGGTGATAGTCACAAAAATATTGTCTCCTGGTTCATTGCCCACAGAGGTAAACTCATTGCAGGTACAGGGCAATGGGGTAAACCTAACTCTTTCATCAATCTTCCCGGTGCAGCGAAATTGCCTTTTGGAGGTAAATCCCTTTTATATAGTCAGGAATCCTGTAGCCCATTAAGTCCACATTCCCAAGGCTGTATTGTTTAACTGTAAGCATTCATCAGCATACATAACAACACTGATGAAGTGCAGACGTGCGGAACAGACACAGACCTGCATCTATTTGCATTTTATTAAATTGCTATCACATAAAACGAGCAAGTCGAGGCGAGAGTTGTACAAAATCAAACCCAGGGAGATCCGGGAGTATATTTAGAGTATGTTACATGTATTTTGGTTCATCAGGTGTAGTAAAGCACAGCTGAAACACGCTAATAATATTCATTTTTCTGACACCTGGATATCTAAAATAACAAGAGAAACAGATTGGAGTTGCCTGTTACCCCCTAAGGAGCTCTCCGGAGAACAACACCAGCCTCAGGAGCAAGACGTTCACGTTATCTCGCTGTCACACCTGATGTGTGTGTGCATGCGCAAAACAGTACTTTCGTCAATGCCCTCGGGACGTTGCTACTATGCGCGGGGTAAATATTTTCATCGCCACCGCCGCCGCCAAAACCCTCACCACCACTGTCGGTTTGGCTAGCGCTCATATAGTGTAAGATTGCTTAATCAGATAGGGCTGTTATGCTAGGCTCCGCTGATCCCATCTGTCACGACTTCATCCTCGGATCCGCCGTGCTGTTTCGAGCCCCATGACAGCTCTTTAAGAAAACCACTCAATCTGTTCTCAGGGCTATTTTTGCATCCTTTGCATTTTTTCCTCTCCAAAAAAAAGAGAGAGGAAGAAAGGGAAGCATAGAGCTGCATGTTGCTTGACACGGAGCAGTATTTTTTTTTTCTGCATTTTCTGCATTTTTGCATTCAGGAGGTGGGCAGCATGACCTGGCTGATCCGTGATCCCGCCCTCCTCCACCTCCACAGAAGGATCTGGCACCAGATCAGAGGGGTTTGGTGCTGCCTGAGTCACCAGCTATTTGGCCGGGCAGGGAAAGACACTTATGGGGGAAGCTGCTTCCAGTATATTTTTTTTATAATATCAGTTCACATGCTTGTATTAGAAATTACACTACTTAAAAACAAAATGTCTTATTTTCTCCTTATAATGAAAGTCCAGGATGCTATGTTGTAAACTTTATTAGTTTATAATAACCTGGATTTGGACATCCAGAGTCTACTGGGTCTAAATGTATCATTTAGCAGGGAGTGATTCAGTCTAGTTTATTTGGAGTGAAAAACAGTCACTGTGAAAAAGGAAAATCACTGTGAATTAAATAGAGAATCTGTTGAATAGAAGGGGAAAAGAGCAGGGTAAAAGGAGATGTCACAGCACCAGCTCTAGTCTTTGATAGAAGTCGTCTCTGTGCAGCGCAGTGTTAAAAAAAAAGACAAAACACCAAAGCCACAACTGGTTAGCACCAAAGATATCGCTGAAATCAGAAAAAAAAAGCTTCCTGAGGATTAACGTTCTAACCCTTGATACTCTGAATGCTAATGTGCGGGCTCGCGGCACAAAGAACTCAAATCCCCTGTGACCCTCCACTGCTCTGCTTTGCTTATAAGAACTGCTTATTATGTGACACTATAAAAAAGACTGATTCTAGTGATCCACGAGAGTGATAACATTAGCATGAGTTAAACAGTCAGGACATGCACACTACGGTGTCAGGACTAGCTAAAGACCACTGTTGGGTATCTGACATGAAGTCGCCAGGGACTGGGCTGACATGGCTCGCCTGGATTAACGGCGTGTACAGTATGCACGCACGCATTAGCTCACACTCGACTCTCCCTCTTTCCCTTTCAGGCTATATCTACTGTCAAGCCCAACAAACTGGCCACAAGGTCACTGAACTGCTAAATCCAATTACATGCAATTATCCAGTGTGTCTTATACGAAAGAAACTAGCTTTATCTGACCGAGGGGGGAGGAGGGAAAATTGAAAAAGGAAGCGGTTTTCTCAATGGGATACACTCCTCTGGCCATGAGTCCCTCTCTGGTGGGGCTCTCTAGGAAGGTGCGTGTGTGGCCAGAAAGAAAAAGTACAAAAAGCATGGGAAAACATTAACGTGGACCGCAAAGTGTCTTGGTTAATGTCTTATTTACAGGGGTGTTCAAAAGCATGCAAGATACAATATCAGGACTAATGTGCCGTGGTTAGCTTATAAAAGAGAAATTTGATACATTTATTTTCAATTACACTTAAAAGGAGGCATCGTCTTAGAAATGGCTCATATTACAGTGATCCAGATCAATCAATTTCCATATACGGTCCCTTAATTAAAACTAATTGCTCGGCTAAATAAGGCACCCGAAACTGGGATAAAGATTGATACCAGCTGTAGTACAATGGATCTGCCATGGAAAAAGAGTCAGGTAGCTGAATCAATAACTGTTTCTGAGTATTTCATCAGTGTCAGTAGCAGAAGCATATAATTAGAGCTGCCTCAGAAATACCAAAATCAATCAAGAGGTGTTTTTTTTCCCTGACAAATCAGCCGTTTTCTGTGTGTTGCTCTTAGTTAACAAGGCGGTAGCGCTGCTTTGTCTGCACCTCAGTTCCCAGGACACTGCCTCCATATAAATATTCAAGTTTGTTTGCATTCCTCTTCCATATCGCCTCAGTTTTCCTCACTCTTTTTCTTTTCTTTTTTGCACTTTAAGTATCTCTCAGCTCCTCTGCATTTACCGAAAGAGAAGGCGCTCGGGGGAGGCGGCGAAGGAGTGATCAGTGTCATCTCCACTTCATTTCTATGATCAACGGCGCCTCTCGAGGCTCCAACCAACAGATCTGGGTACCCGGCTCTTCTGAACAGGCGCCATCTGCCACTGCCATCCCCGAGGCAGGGCGGCAAGCTGGGGCCGGGGCTCTACGCTGGTGCGACGGAGAATATGCGTAAATGTGTGCGAGTGTATCACCCTGAGTTACTGGGTGGGGTTATACATATTAATGAGCATCTGTGCTTACTGGGAGCGCTCTTGTTGGAACGCTTTTAGTGTTTTCACACAGTATTGGAGTACCGCAATGCAACAGGTGTGTGGCTGCGTGTTTGCGATGTGGCTCGTGTTGAAATTCAAACTTAAAATACTCCTCAGATCCTCGAGGAGAGCCTTTGGATCAAATTAAAAAGACCCCGCTGGTGCTGCAGTGAAAGTGCTTTCACAAAGCGACGGAGCTGGAGGACACAACCTGCACACGCGTTGTAACTGACACTACAAAACGGTGAGGGAACTTTGTGTCACTCATGAACGAAACCTTCTACTGGTACTTACAATCTCAGCTCGATAATTAAAAAAACATAAATAAATAAAAAGCTGCAGGCAACTCAGTTTCAACAGCAGATGAAAGATCTTATAAATATCAATTCATATCAATTTCAATGGCAGTGGGTGCTTATATCCATATCACACAAATTTCAAAAGCATTTCTACTATAGAATGATACAAGTTCCTCCTTTGGATGTAGAGGTCTCTATGTCCTGTTTTTAAGCATGGACAATGTGTGTGTGTGGGCGTGTGTGTGCGCCTATGTGCGGCCTCCTCTCCTTATCTCCTTCAGCCAGGCCACTCTGCCAACACACACTCCAAAGAGCCCCTAGTTGTCATTCAAGGCGTCACACCGCCCAGAAAAAATGACACCATAAGGGGAAGGAAGAGGGTGGGGAGGGAGGGTGACAGAGAGAGAGAAACAAACACAAAAGGAAAGTGGCAAGTGGCGTGGGTTTGATGCCCAGCAAAGCGCCCCGTTACCTCGGTGGGGTTGCGTTATCTCCATCGCTATAGCTCGTTCTTCCTGCAGCACCACCCACATCAACACACACAAACACACGCACGGCGTTTTATCTTGTGTGTGTCATTTAGCACCTAGCACACTAAAAATATGTCTAAATACCTTGTTGTGACAGGGAGTGTTCACATTCAAAACATCTGCTCAAAAAAAAAAACATCACTGACTGCAGAAAGTTTCTCAGGTTGTAATTATGCAAATCAGAAGTGTTTTCATACATAATATGAAATGCCTGAATTCGAAACAGCCCGAAAATGATGTGTGGGAGGTCAAACGGTAGGACGTTTTATAATGATAACGCTCTGAGTGGAAACAGATTGGCAATGTCATAAATAAGGTAAATTTAAATGTAACACTAGGAAAGCTATCATAAGTCAAATAAAAGGCAATCAAATGAAAGATTGTAGAGCTTTAAAATAATACTGTGAATTCTCTAACTAAATTCATCCTGGTTGTGAACAGCAGCGAAAATGTTTTTAACAGAGAAAGAACACGTCCAAAAATATAGAATACTGGTCTGGCCTGGGTGGCACGTTTGATGTGCCAATGATAGATAATTAATCAGTCAGTCAGAGTTAAGAGTCTATGGCAACTTTCCAATCTTTCCGCAGTGTTTTAATGAACTATTAGAGGGTTAGGGTTCGTTTGGCTGAACTCTTTCAAGTGAGAAAGAAAAAACTAAATAAATTCTGGACTTCAGCCAGAGCCTCAACACAAAGGAAGCAGTGCAGGTCATGGTAGCTCCATTGTTAGCATTTTGTACGGTTTGGCAACTGGTGATTTTTTTCCCAAACTAATTGTGATTTGGCAGTTATATATGCTTACCTGGACATAATTTTGCACACCTGTTGTCACTTTGGGCAGTAAAATGCATAGCTTGCTGTGCTATTCAATTTCATTTTTAATTTGTGTCACCAGTTACCAGCCACTTCAATTAGCCTAAAAAAAAGATGCCTTGTAACTACAGTTCAGATCACTAAAACTGGAAAAGCAAGAAATCTTAAGGGTTTCCATCCTGCCAGTAGAATTTGAGTGGATTTCTTTTCTCAGAGTACGGTTAGTTAGGTAGTGAGGAAGAAAATGTGACAAAACATAGATTCATTTTTTGAAACTGCTAAAAAGGTAATAGTTTATGATAATGTACACTTGCCACCATGGCAACAGTGGTTATATATTTGGAAATGAGCCACAGGCCCCTTTACTACATTGTTTTGAGGTCTCTGTAGTGCAGATTTCTTTAATGATGTGAGAGAAAATGGATAATAAAAAAAAAAAACATGGTTCGACGATAGGCAAGACTTGACTAATAAGAGTGGTCTAAATTCTTAATCGGGGACACTGAGGGACACCACCCCACTCAGCTGAGTGTGACCATCAGCTCGAAGGCCTTCAAGGATTTAAATTGGAAATCTAATCTGCTCTATGCATGCGATCAGAGTGGAGAAGACTTCATCCATGTCCCTGTCTTTATCTCGCTTTATCTCGCTCTCTGTGACACACACACACACACACACACACACACACACACACACACACACACACACACACACAGAGAAAGAGCAAAGCACACCGTGCAGTTATTTACCACAGATACTTATCTACCTGGTTCTATCCGAACGGCATTTGTGCGATTACCATCCTGTGGCAGCTGACAGCCCACGTGGTGACAAAACGTGGTGACAACACGCGGTAACGAGTGGACGGCATCATAAATAATGACTGCCATCCATTCCGACTGTCAGGACGGGCGGCGTCTCATAACAGGCCGAGAAGGCAAGAAAAACACCAGCATATGCTCGCACACAGAGACAATGATTTATCACCCTTTTACCTGCCGCGTGCAGGTGTATGGGCAAAGACCAACACACACTCACTCACACTCCTATACCATCCATGCACACACAAATAATATGCAAACATTGGAAACAGATGCCTAAAGGGATAGAGCAGCATTTTTAACTTCCGTATCTCACTGTGAGTCTTTTCATTCCATCCTAAAAGAATCTGCATTGCATTTTTAGATTGTTGAATTAACAATGATTCATTGAGGCATCAAATCAACAGCAAAGCACATCTTAAAAACAACGTTATTATAAAATACTATTATAAACATGTATCCCATGCAATTCTATTATTTATTCTGTCAAACTAACTGCCATAATTGCTTTTGGATGCTGTGAAAAGACTAAACGACAGGCCTGGAATATCCATTTGTCGTGAATCTATATTTTGAACACACTTCATTGCTGTTATCGTGACCTCCTGAAGCACCTCTGTCTCCCATCTGCTGCTGGAATAGATTGAAACATTCCATGTTTGTCACTGATTTGACTTGATGGACAGTTCCATTACAATCTCTCTCAGTCTCTGGTGTATTCACGCGCGTGTGTGTGCGCGTGACTAACCTACCATCTGTTCACGCAAACACTTAACGGGGAGTTGTACCTGCGATGCAAAATCTTCCCACAGGTGAGGCGGTTCTGCTGCCGCAGTTCCACCGCAAAATGTTTTCCTATTCTGTCGTTTCAGGATGCTAAAGCGCACCGCAGCAGATAATATCAAGTGGCAGTGATGATGATTATCTTCTAATTTCACCGTGGAATATTTTTACAGCAACAACACACTCGAGCTGATTGTCCTTATCTCGGCTGAGCTTTAAACGCAGACCTGTGTGTAAGCATGTACGTGTGATCACGTGGTAGCAACTGCATGTTGTGCAGCAGCCTCTCCATTCTGTTTCGATGCTTGGTGCCACAACTCATTTATAGAATTCTGCTCAAAACTGCCTAAAACATCCAAAAGCACATGCAGCACCTGTTTTTATTTAGCATATTTTCATTATAATGTGACTCTGGATTTTGATTTCACATCTCTAAAATAACTGTTAAATTCCACTTAATTGCATTATTCAGTACTGGCACCTTTTAATTAGACTGTATTTTTGTATTCTCTTGTATATATTTTCAGCATTATACATTCAAGAATTTCATTGCCAGAGAGTTCTCTATATAATTACTGTACATATGATAATGAATTAAATCTTAAAGTCAAATCGAGTGAACGACTGGACTGCCGGACTCAGTGAGCTGAAATGGGTGCCAGGGTTATTCCTATTTGTTCATGAAAATAATACAGATTTATTAGTTTCATACAGAAGTGTTCAGAGCATCAGGTGCACTGGGAGTATCATGGCTGTCTTTCCTATTCTTCTACTTTGTGCACAAACTGCATCCTTGTGGTTCAGCTTTTTGCTCTTCATGCTGATTCTCAAACACCCCGTCTGTGACACACAGGGGAGGAAAACAAAACCAGTGGTGGGACACTTTGGGCAGCTGTGTGAACATAGCATAGTTTTCCCTAATGATGACTCCTCTCAAGCTGCATGCTGTCAGGGCAGGCCTGCAGACAACAGGGAGGCGATAAGATAAGAAACTGTTTATACAGCGAAGGCAGAATAAAACCCACGGTAAGGACCTCGCAGTGGCCCGGTGTGTCAGATTGCCAAGTTGGCCTGATCTTTGTCAAAGCGTGGGGGTGTTATTACCCTGCTGTGGGCAGCGGCTCTTCCTGCAAGCCAAATGCCACCTCTCCTATCAAGGCTCATCCTTTTCTCTGTCTCTGTGGCCTTCATGGCGAGCGGTTAAGGAGAACCCTCACCTGTGTCTCTGTGGAGGAAAGCCTCTCCAGTTTTCCCTCTCCTGTTCCATTGTCCTTTCTCTAAAGCTGTGAGATTTTCCACAAGATAATCAAAGACTGGGTTAAATGTCAAGGCTGTAAAGTATGGCTGCATGCGGGAAGATGTCTGGCCTCGCTGTATGCGATGTGTCATTAGTGAAACTAAAAAAAATGTTGATGTATTCACTCTGGAAAGCTTTTGAATAACCATAAGAATATTGATATTGTTTGGAAAATAAGAGTCAATCAGAGGTGGTTCAGACACCGTGGGTGTCTCGAACCCTTCCAGACATTAGAGGAAGGCACTTCGACAATAAATGCTTTAAAGACACAATGGAGAATACATGAATTCATTTGCCAAGGAGGTGATTTCTCTATTCAAAGACCAAGTGTGGGCTGATTGCAGCCACATGAATAATCATATATTTTAGATCAAATTAAATGTGTAGGCTTCTACAAGACTTTGTTCTTTGTATTTTGATTCTATTCTGATCTATGGCTTTGTGCACGTATGATGCTGATGACGTTGCTACGTGCTCCATCAGCCTCAGAGGGTACATATATAAGGTGAGGCAAGGTAACATAGGGTAATAATTGCCTTAATCAGGCCACAAGCCTCCATCAGCAACGAATGAAGTGGATTTTATTTGAAAAGCACTGGCTGATTGGGCACTCATGGTGTGTGAGATTCGCTCTGTTCTTTGTATTAGTGTCCATTAGCTATTGATTGGGCACTGTGAGAAGAGGAAATAGAGAGACACTTGGAATAAATGCTGTAATAGTCCACAAGTACCAATTTCTTGGAAAAGTTTGTTTCAGAGGTAATACATTTCAGGGAATTCACTATTTGAAATATATTCATATCAATACAATGATAGTTTGTTTTTTTCTTGGTCTTTCAGTTCACATGTACAACAGTGTTTACACACACAGAATAACATAGTTCTAGTTGGCTTTCTCCATTAAGCTGATTTCTTAAACGTCACGTAAACAGTAAACCCATTCCCCATAATTGGGGTGGAAGATTAGAGAATTACAGATTAGAGAGATTTCCTAAAATAGGCTTCTCCTGGAGAATAAAGATTTCATGCCCATGTATATGGGTGACTGCTCTTCCAGCTGACTGTTTCCATGTAGGCATGTACATGACAAAGAGCTCACACAGGGGAGGCAGCAGTGGAGTGGATGATGTAAGGAGAGATCATTAAATGCAGTGATGCGTCTTTGTATTTAGAATTCCACCCAGAGTCTGTATTGAACTGAAACAAACACAAATTGGCCTCCGGAAATCTAAAGAAGTCGACTACTATCACGGAATATTTTACCATTTTCTCAGTGCTGGCACTTTTGTGCTGTGAGGAAAGGCTGTGCTGCGTTTGTCTGCTCCAACAGCCATAAATGTCAGGACCTGGGGACCGATACAACGTCTTCTGTCAGTAATAATGTTAAAATGAGGAAGTCGTGTTTCTGAAATAAGGTTGGAGTTTGGAGAGGAATCTGAGTGCTGACCCGCTGCATGTGTTTGCAGATCTACAGTTATCAGGTTTTTACAGCACATGTGGATGTGACCTTTAACTACCTGTATAACTTGGTTGCTCTGAGTAACCAGGTGGCTCAAGTGCATGTAAACTCACTGACTGTCTTTACTGCCTCTGCCTCCGACTGGACGACACTGCCAGCGTCCAAACATCAGCCTCTATGAAGGCTGTCTGAGAGTTATG
Source organism: Amniataba percoides (assembly GCA_037176925.1). Lineage (NCBI taxonomy): Eukaryota > Metazoa > Chordata > Actinopteri > Centrarchiformes > Terapontidae > Amniataba > Amniataba percoides. The sequence goes on along the minus strand of JBAJHX010000042.1, from coordinate 14,107,836 downwards.
GTAGTCATCCATCCAGCACCACAGAAGACACAAAGCCAGAGCCTTTTAAATGCCTCTTAATGGCCTATTACAGCCTCTAAGTTCTGACTTGCTATCACACCACGCACTTCACTGCAGCTGGGGAAATCTTGAGAAACCACTTCTTCTTTTAGAGCAAATCAAAGTTCACAGAAATGCACAGAGACAATAAAACAACAGAATAGCACACTCAGAGAGAGCCGCTGTCAAACTGAAGAACAAGGGATGAAAGCTAAAAGCATGTTTAAATAAGGATCTTGCTAAGTCATTTATTATAATAATTGTCTGGATCTCTGCTTTGCCTTACATGAGATAAAGGGAAACAAAGCAAAAGGGAAACTTCAAGCCGGCTAGCTTCACCCTCAAATGAAGCCAAGCTAATTTGGGAACTAAAACCCCTGGATGCTTCATTTTCTGATGAGTCACATATCCAAGCCCAATTTCCTGGATATTTGATGAGCGGAACGGCTGCACCAAATACCTAAAAAACATAAAAGAAATTAATCAAGATGATTCCTTCCCTTTCCAGATAAAAGTCAGGCAAGTAAATTGACATTTACTCTCGAGCCAGGGCTATGCTGCCATGATTTAGTGCAAAAATACAAGGAATCAAAATTGCCTTGGGGCCACAGAAAAGCAACACATTGAAAATTAAATAGAGTGCAACTGAATGCTGAGGCAGTTTGCTGCAAGTTATATTAATCAATAAAAATGCTATTTAAAGCTTGGTCTGGGTTTGTGAAGCTTTTTAAATATCGCATATGGACTCACATATTCTCAGTTCATAATATGTTTATTCCAATATAAAGGTGAGGCCATGATATACTTAGCAATAAAAGAAAAAACTACAAACCCGTACAGCCACTGTTAAGCTTCATAGTGAATGCGTTATATTTTATTATGATGCATTATGGATCCTCCCACTGCCCCCCAAGTGAAATGTTGCTAGTTTGTGTGAACTGTATTGGATTTCTGTCACTGTGCATATCAGCCAGTTCATTTCTTATGTAGCGGGTTTGAGGCCACCCAGTCCAGAGAAACTAAGAAATAGGACAGAGAGGGAAAAACTGTGTGTGAGCGAGTGAGTGAGTGAGACAGAGAGAGGGGGGGGTGGTGTATTGAGCGTGTATGTGGATATGAAATTTAGGACAAACAAAGAGAGAAGAAAGAAACAAAGACACCCAGAACACATGGATCAGTGTGCTCGTGTCTTGTCTCGATGTGAAGTCACTGACCTGTGCTGCCCCATGCATGAATCTGTGGCAGGAGTATGAGTTTCTATTCCTTGGCATGACTGTACTGTAGGCACCTCTCCAGCATGAACACACACGCACACGCACACTACTCCAGGATGAAGAGAGATGTATTTATGATTTTTATAGCATCCATTATTTGCACTGGGGTAAATAAGTGTCATGAAATATTTATTAGGTGTCTGATGTCATTTCATGTAGAGAGCGAGGGAAGGGGGAGATGCAGGAGGACAGGGGAGAACAGCGCAAGCAGGGACTGAAAAAAGAAAGAAAAAAATGTCAGAAAAACACGTAGAAAGGAGGTTGAATGTGTCGGGGCCTAGTTTTGAGTGATGCCTCTTTTTATTAAAAACACCAATGGGGTCTCCGCACGGAGCTTTGGATGAATAAGCAGGGAAGCCGAGCTGTGACTCCATGTACTCCGCCGTCTCCCTCTTGAACCTCAAACGACTCTCATCTTCTTACGGCTTCCCCCCCTCTTTCTGACGTCAGCCTCCTCTGGTGTTTGCCGCGCTCTGGGATCGGGGGCTGCCTGGTTGGAGCGGTAAACACCTATTGTAATGTATATGAGACACTGCAGATGACGGTACAGGGTATCTACTGTATGAGCTGCTTCTGCAAGTGACAGCCTGTGTCTTTATTTAAACCGTGACCAAAACAGGAACTCAATTCCAACTGGCCGACCAGTCCAGTCGTCCAACACTTTGGCTGATATAAATAATTCCTCATATGTTATTAACTCATGAACTAACTACTCAAATATATCTTGTAGCATACAAACTCGCCCATTTTCTCACATGAAAACACTGAATTAGAGAAGAAGGTTTGCACATGTAAGAATATGTATTTATTTTTATTTACTCTAAATTATGTTTCAAATATACAGATAAAAATGTGGTCTTCACAGAAATAGCCTTTACCAGTAATTTCTTTCCTTTTTTTTCATGTTCAAGGTTTTCACAAATGCCCTGGTGGCATGATTGATATATTACAGCGAAAGGTTTTATAAGTAGGCAGAGGAGGAATATTATCATTTTATGAATAAATGTTCATCCAGGCACAAAGTCAAAGAATCCGCGCACCCAGTCAAGAGTCTGATTTTAATCTACATTCCAGCTAATGTTATCCACCACTGGGCCGCACCCACCTACAACACGATTAACTAATCAATGATATGCTCATATAAATTCTATGATTACTTTGCCATAGGTAGCTCTGTAGGTTTACTGTTCAGTGTGCCGTAACGTGGATTTAAGAGGTACAAGATGTTATATACACAACATATGTGTAAATTGGTGTTTGATTGAAAATAAGGGTGCAACATAGTTCTGTTTCTGCATTTTCACATGTTGCGCTCATCTTGAGATAGCAGCCACATAAACATTTATAGGTACACAGATACACCAGATTTATGGCAGAAAAGTGACTGGCTGCACAGTGAGACAGTTTTTAATCTGTCTGTTCAGAAACACAGAGGGCAGGTGTGGCTGACAGAACACAAGGATAAGCTTTTGTGCTTCTATGAAGCCAGAAATGAAACTATAATAGATTATATGGGTCATTAAAATATGCATGAATGTGTTTTCCTTGTGTGTAAAAGGAAGAAGAAAGACCAAGAGAGATTGAGAGGAAGTATAAAATGCAGGGAAAGAAAATGCCACTGCAGGCTTTCAGTAACTACACTGACTTTATGGTATACAGTCACATCTATGTGCGCTTTAGCAAAATCACATGTAAACAGATGTTGGATTACATATGTGCATGTTTGTTAATTGTTGGTTAATTTTGCAGGGACATTCACAGAGGATGAACCAAAATAAACAAAAAAATACCATCTATCAGAAAGTCTCACAAAAAACATTTTGATATCCACCCTCACCCAGACACACACACACACGTGGCTGCTTCATAATTCAAAAGAGGGACTTTCTCTTTGAGGGTTTGGCAGCTCAGGTCATATAACAGCAACCGCACATTTAATGGGGGCAGCACAGCTGTTTTTTTATGTCTGAAAGTCAGAGCACAATGTGAAATGGCTCCAGTTCAGGAGAAAATCTTATCACTGACAGAGACAGAGAGGCCGGTGTACATATAAGCCTTGGCCAAAGCATAATTTATGCTGTCTGTCAGTTATAGTTTGACTACAACAACACTGTCGCATCTGAAATGAATGCTAATTATCCATGTGTTCCTTTCACCCACAGCAGCCCAACAATGAAAGAAATGAGTGCGAATGAGGTGCTCCCCCTCGCGAGTAGAAATTACAAAGGACGCGCGGCAACTGCTGCGATGCGACGCAGATTTACAAAGCTCCACGGGAAAATTGCTCATCAATATGTTGTGGTTTCTATAGAGCATCTCCGTCGCAGAACCGAGCTGCTTATTACATTTCACAAAATTCAGTTGTTTTCCGTGAGAGAGTTGAGTCACATCTATTAGACTTGCAGCATGAGTGGGATAAACAGTGCACCTGTTACTTTGGAGATTCAGCTCCTCAGATGTGCTAATCTCCGCTGCCTGGGGAGGGGAGTCTTGATAGGAGTTTAGTGGCTGTGGGTGTGAAGTGTAAAGTTCACTATCTGGAACACTAATGGCTACTAATAACACAGGGTTATTAAAGGGTGAGGGCTGGAAAAAACAGGGGCAGAAGGACAGCCCTATTGGGGGCCCCAAATGGTGACAATAATTAAGCAGGGAAATAGCAATAACACGATATGCCATTCTGAGTGTCCTCTGCCTCCCATTAAGATTGTTGTGGCAGTAAATAGCAGGTAAATTGGTCTCTCCAGGGTCTTTGGGATTGCTTAGCGGACTAATGGCAAATGTGGCTGTCTGCTACTTTCTGATACACCTGTGCAAAAATCCCAATTAATTTCTATTAATGTCAGGTTTTCCGCTCTGTGAACAGTCAACAGTTGCCTCTTGGAATTTTTTTTTTTTTTTTTTTTAGCAAACATGACTATTATAATAATAATTTTAAAAAAAAGATCTAAGAGAAAACCACCAAGAGAAATAACAGATCACCTAGAGTCAAGCGAAATGGAAAGACAGCACTGTGCACTGGCAGCAACATGGGACAGCACCTTTAATGGGAATACAAAGCCTCCTTCCTGTTCCTCTTAAAAGTGGGATCGATGCTACAGGGAACAAGAGTCAATATAAATTTAGTGAAATAATAGCTGAACGCTCCCGAGGAACTAGCCACTAGTTCCAGTCTAATTAATTAGAGCAACAGCTCCCACCACCATATACCTGGAATGCACACAGACAGGACAGCCAGACATTTTTGGCTCAGCATTAAAACTCTACCTGTCGCCTTGTTTTTTACCCTCTTTTTTTTCCCTTCCCCCCTGCTGGAGCAAGACAGATCGTGCTGTGTGCTGAGTGCTCTTACTTTTTCCTTTGCTGTGCAGAACAGAGTGGCAAATCTGTGAAAATGCCTGGAAAGTTCAAAAGGACGGCCATGTTTCAGATGGCTCATATTCACCTCACTTCATATGTAGTGTAGTTTTTAATGTATGTCATTATTTCTATTTTCTATTATTTGTTTAATGAAGGAGTTTAATAAAATTGATTAACATTCATTTAACAGTGATGTCAGTTTTTACATCTGTCTCTAAAGGCATGTTTGGGGGGAAGGAGAGGGGATAAAGCCAGTTTTTAATGAGCTCTAAAGGCATTTATTTTAATCTCTCCTATGAGTATAAACATGGTGATGAAATTAAGAAAATGAACCTACAAGATGTGTGAGATCAACTCAAATAGGCAAGATTGTTTGTCTTGAAGCAATCAAACCGCTGGTATCTCTGTGAGTTCAAATATCCTGCCCTTCCCCTGAGCTTGTGTGCAGAGGGTTTGGAGTGTTGGGGATTTCGATCCAAACACACATTCATTGTTTGCTGATACGCAGAGGCATGAAGATGCATGGCGCAACTTCCTTGTTTGACTCCGAGCTTAGCTCGGTGCCTTCTTAGTGTACAAACTGAAAGAGATGTGGATGCTGAAGACACATTTTCCAGGACATAGCTTCGAGGGCCGGTGTGGGAGTGTGTTTTTAACCAACCGCCAGACGTGAATCATCAAAAAGGAAAAAAAAAGAACAAAATAACACCTCAATTGTGGTCATTCATTTTATCCACCTGCCTGGCTGCTGAAAATGAAAAGAGGTTGGCAAGATGAAGGCCTGAAGGGTGAGAGGCCCAGAGTGGGCATGTGTCTGCCTGTCATGTGCTGGTTGGAGCTGCATCAGTCAGTGCTGTCATAGTGCCCACTGACCAGTGGCAGCAATGGCAGCAGTATGAGAGAGTACAGGGGAAGAGCAAAAAGAAAATGCCAAATTGTGTGGCGGGGGCATGATTTAGTCAAATTGATAAATTGTCTGAAATGTGCAGAGGTCGTTAAAATACCATTTACTCTTTATTTCAAATGTTAGAGGTGACTCATCTTCACTGAATGTTGCACTGTTAGCAAGTTTGTTAGCAAATTACAAAAAACAGAGGAATGACTCTGCAGTAGTTTCTTTTGGATTAAGTGCCTTTGTTTGAAAACGAAAAGTAGAAAAAGACAACTAGAGTCGAGTGATTTGGGATAAACTTGGCCTAAATAACATATTTATATTCAATATTGTATACAGAGCAACTGAGAGAAACACATAGCAAGCAAAGAAAATTAAGAAAAATTATAATTGCCTCTTTTTCGCTGATGTGTGAATTAAAGTATTGGATCAGACTCTCGTTTGCCAAATACCCAGTGTTAAAGGACTTAGATCAGGGTCAAAGAAAATTAATCAGGACATGACAAATGCCACATTAAGTTTGCCAGCAGTTTAGCAACTACTAGCAGAAACTAATCCAACCTTATGCAGTTAACAATCCGTCCACAAATCCCACCTCAATGAAGCAATGTTTGACGCTGAATCCATTGACACACACACCACAAACTATATCTTCCAAAATGACCATACAGTTACATCAACACCTTTCATAAATCTTTAAGAAACAAATGTCATCACATTACATTATAACGAGGTATAATGTATTACTTTATATCAGCAGTGTATTAGACAGCGTGAGTTTGAGGGGAGTTTTAGGGTAAAGTTAATTACATGGCAACAGGGTGTATGTTACTGTATCAATGTGACCGCGTCCTGATAATCAGTCCCAATTTCAATATGCTAATCTTCAGGTGCCGTTTGCAATAGGTAAGAGTCAGACACTGTGATCCCTATGCCCTTAATGTAACAGCACGCTCTGCTGACCTCATTTGTGGATCCACATTCTCTTTAATGTGGTGCTGCCTTGCAGAAATGGGGTCTAGCTCATAAAAATCTCAGGTTTACAGGGTGACTCTGGAATTGAGCATAACACAGCTCAGTGCGGTCATAATCCCTCTGCTGAGTCCACGTGTGAGCAGGGTGTAAAAGAGATGTCAGCCTCTGTGCCATTTCATTTGTTCGGCCAAATCGCAGCACGCCAGGCTCTCCGCTGATCACTTTATTCTGTCACTGCTGTCCTGGAGGTAACAAAAGTTTTTTCTTTCTTTTTTTTGTTGTGAAGGCTGCTAACACCATTAGTTGAATCAGGAGGCAGTCTGATGTGAGCCAAACAATGAAAACGACAGGAAATCAGTCACACTATTACCTAATCAGAGTTCTCTTTATCATAGAACAAAAAAGAAAAAAAAAATCATGGAGAAGAAAAAAAAACTACCTTTTCTGTGCTTGTATAAACACAGCCATTATCTGGGTAAATAATTATTCACAGTGTGTGTGAATGTTGATTACAGCTTCCCCCCGTTGTGTGTAATGGGAGGGAGACGTTCACTCATCAAATATGGATGAAATGGATGTTGATGCTTTCCATCATGGCACTTAATCACGGCCTTCAGTAAACACTAAGGGTAGGCAGGGATATTATATGGCAACTGTAAATGCTTGGTAGGCAGGTAAACACTGATCACTCTGCCTGTAAGGTGTGTGTGGGGTTGGGATAGGGGATGATTGTTTTCAAGCCAAGCAACCCAAAGGTGGATAAAAGACGCTATTTACATAGTACAGTATGGCGCATGACAAACTGGAGAATGTGTGGAGGCATATCAGCGTGTGCAAGATGAAAATAAGACACACATTTTTAGAAAAGTGCACTCTGGCTTTTTACTCATGCATAACACTGCCACAGTGGAGAAAACGCAAATGACAGCCACGTGTGTTTGTTTGTCCACACGTGGTGCCGTCATTTTGTGTACACGGCGCCGGGCGCAGTGACACTCACAAGCCTTCAATCCCCTTACTTAGCAATATGTTTATCACCCTGCCATAGATTTCCTCTCAAGCTGAATGATGAGCTGGAGCTGGCTGCAAACAGGCGCGCGCCCAATTACCACGTGAGTTTAGCATGCAGGACTCATCGACCCACGGAGCACAAACACAAACCACAGACAGGGAAGCAAAAAAAAAAAAACAAAAAACCCTGTTTCACCAGAGCGACTAACCCCCCTTGATCCGCACTTGATCTTCGCTTGTCTTCAAAAGGAGGGATCAGTGTCAGGCTAAGGTCAGAAAGTAAAGGCAAGGGGTCTATGGGGAGATGGAATACGTTTTAGCCCTGAACCTCCAGATACGATCAAGTTCAGGCAGAGGACAAATTGGCAAGTAGAAGGAAATGCAGGAAATTAGGGGGATTTTTTATCACAAGCAAACACAGGAAGAAAACCTGCCTGTATTAGGGCAGGTGTTTCATACTCTAGCAAGTGGAGTGTATAAAGCTGCCAAAAACCAAAGGAAAGGCTCCGCGCCTGCAACGTTACTATCATCTATCCTCCGCTCTACTATCAAGGCAATAAAAGCCAGCAGCAAAACAAAAACTTCAAAAAGAAGTGCACAAATGTGTTCATTTTTAGCACCTTACTTATACTTATATATTACTTATCATAAGTTTCACTCTCGAACGGTGGGTTTCGAACACACACACACACACGGGAGGCCGTCTCCAGTAGCTAATTGCTATGCAGGAATAACTAATGCTTGCTGAATGCTGTGGTGTTTATTTAAAAAAAAAGCCATTACGTAAGGTAATGAATATGCGTAGACTCTGGGGGCCAGCAGCTCAGCAAGCTTAGTGTTTACTCTGCTTTAAAAGGGTGCTGCTTGCATTTGGGTTTTATTATAAGCTGCTCTGAATTCAGGGTAAAAGTGGGTGATAGTAATTCAAGGATTTGCAATGTATGGACTGAATTAGGGCACTGATGCACAAAGAATGTGCAGATAATTTTTCAGATTCATTTCTGATTGAAAAGACTGACCTACAGTTTACCACAGAGGAAATGCTTTCAGCAGAAGTGGACCACATGGCTGTTTTTTTTCTTGTGTTGAATTTGATAAGCTTTTGAAGGCCGGTTTTCTCAGACTGGGCATATGCAGGTGTGTGAATCTCAGCCTCTTTGTGCTGAACTGAATATGTCTGAATATCATGGTTCAAAACACTTAGTGTCACGTCTTTCCGCCTCATTCTGCAACCCAACGTCTGCGCATGGTGGTGGAACTTACACAGAAGCCGCAGAAAGGGCAGGTATCCTGTGTGGAGGTGTGTGGGACTCGAGCCGGGGCTTAGCATGGCTGCCACGTCCACTACTCTGTCAACTAATTTGCCCTAACATTTCAGCAAAAAGGTCAGACAACCCTCTGCCCAAGTTTATGAATAGTATATATGGGCTCTGCCTGCCGGAGAGGAGGAACAGCGAACAAGGCGGAAAGAAGGTCTCTTCATTGACTTGGCTTGGAGAGAGGAGGGAGGCCGCTCTTGTCAGTGTCCAGATGGGAGCTGCTCTGTATCCTCTAACTCAGGAGTGGAGCTCTGACCTTATCTTATTCAGCTGGACCGCTCGCTTAAGGCACTGAATTGTTCAGCTTGCACTCCCCAGTGTCTGCAGATTTCACGATGTGACCTTTGACAGTGGTAAAGAATTAAACTGTAAAGCAAACACACACACATACACACACACACCCATACACAGAGAGAAAAGGATACCTTGATTGTAATAAATTCTCCCCACGCATGCCGAAGCATTACCCTCAGGCAGTTTCTGGTTATGCCTTTGGTCCTCCAGGATGTAAATAAATGTGCTTTCACACACTGCTCTATTTTTGCATCTTAAGCCAATGAAGGCCACAGCACATTCAGAGGCTTCCTTTCACTTCACTCAAACTTGTGGATCTGACAGTACAGGAAGTGCACTTCCCCCCCCTCTCTGCCCATGTGAGATTATCCAACATGAGCACACAGCACATTCAGAGGCTTCCTTTCACTTCACTCAAACTTGTGGATCTGACAGTACAGGAAGTGCACTTCCCCCCCCTCTCTGCCCATGTGAGATTATCCAACATGAGCACAAAGTGAGCAAGTTGTGCGGAAAGCCTCACTGAGCTGAGAAA
>JBAJHX010000042.1:14084428-14096812 GCA_037176925.1 Amniataba percoides | reverse complement strand
ATACCATGTGATGAACCACAAGAATCTTTGGGGGTGCTGCACATATTAGCTGATGCTTTAGCAAAAATGTGCAAATACGTGTATCAGAGACATAATGTGAAGGCTACAGTGGTTTGTGTGTGAAATTTACAGCCAGACCAAGGTTAATGCACTGGGAGTGGACAGCGGTGCAGTCCTCCCTGCACCACAGGCAAACACACAGACACTCACACACACTCACACACACACAGGGCTGCATGGTCACGTGGTGTATAATGACACTTTGCAGATGACACCGGCTTGGTTGACAAAATGAAACTCTGGCCCAGTTGAACAGTCATTAACGGCGAAGCCTTGTGAAGAATCTAGGCCACGTCTCCTTCCACTGCAGACAGCCTGCTGGTTTGATGCCTCGGCTCTTGAGATCTCCCTCAGCTCCTCCTCTGCCTCCCTCCATCCCTCGTCTGTTGTTATCCTATCCCTTCATACCCATTTCTTCCTCTCTTTGCACTCATTTCATTTACCCCTTGACGATCATCTCCCTCTAAACCCTGCCCCAACCTTTACTTTAGTCATGTCTTCCTCTCCACCCCTCCGACATCCGTATGCTGAGGGAACAAGACGCCCAGGCCTGAACGGGCCCACTGTGGCATCAGAGCTCCTCCTCTTTGGCCCTCGGAGAATTGGAGACGCGACAGATAAATAAATAAGAGCTGTGAGGCTTTGTGGCAGCTGCTGAACAAATTTATGGTGTTTCTGATAAAGACTCATCACAGCAGTTAGGCCACAAAGACAGTGAAGGAACAAAAAAAAACAAAAAACAGTCGCACTGTTGGCAGGGATTTTGTAAAAGGAACAGTTTGACTATTTTTCTCAGACATGCCTGTTGTGTTCAGCACAAACTAGTCTGCAGCTGCACCCAACGGGCCACAAAGGGAGAGGTTTTGAATGATCATCCGAATGAATCCAGAGTTTGAGAAACTCCACCAAGCTCATTTCAAATAATGCTAATTGGAGCCTGGTATGAACTTTTAAAACACAGACTGAGTTCACGCCAGTTCAAAGAGGAGAAGATAGAGAGTTAGAGCTGTGATGCTTGCAGTTCCAAAGCAGAAAATATTAAACACTGATGAAAACATCTTTGTCAAAAGTTTTAATAAATCCCCCTTAAAAAGAAAAAAAGGGGGGGGGGGGGATGAGCCAAAGAACATTAAGCAGGACATTTCTATTTAATCAGTGGTTTGCAAACCCTGGCAGGAGCCACGCTGTGATAAATGAAGAAAAGTTTCATTCTACAGTTTGCAGAAGTGTTGACTTTGTAATTTTGTCATCTTGAGTTTGAATCCAGGGTGGACAAATTTTTCAATGTTAATTGTTATCGGACTAGAGAGGAAGAAATTCCCTGTGATTGTTATTATTAGAACAATAGCCTGTAGTCTGAGCTGCAGTATAAAAGTAAAGTTAAACAAATTTCAAACTGTAATATAATAAAAATGTTTGTTTTGCAAAGATGGTGGCCATTTACATTTTATACCAACAAATAAAGGTTGATATTAGATGCAGTGAAAAAACAGTCAGTATTCAGAGTTTGAATTCAGATAATGTGAAAATTGGTTTTCAGACTGCATATTTCGTTTTGAAAAAAAAAAATCAGCAAAATTGACACTTTGCCATTTCTACTTTCTAGATCCACAGTGAGGATGCAAAATGATTTTTTTCCATCACATTTAATGCTCAATTATTTCATTTAGACAAATACAGATTTTACCTCTACATGTTAACATGGTGATTCGAGACTATTTCAAATCATGATATATCAATATAGAAAATCTGATCATTTTCTTCATGGTGGTAGTTGTTGTGTAATGTCTCAACGAATGAGCAAGACAGTTGGAGAAAATGTAGCACTTGGGGCTGTGATGTATCATTTGAACACCAAAGATCTTTAGCCATGTCTGAATCTACATCAGCATAAACTCGTCCTAATCCAGTTTGAATCTGGAGCTGTAGATGAAGAATAAATTGTTGGGTTTGAATCTACATTAAATCCAGGCTTAAATTGTCCACAAAAACTAGTTACCCATGTAGGAAAAATGAAGAGGAAAAACCCTTTCAGTTTCAATTTCTAAGGCACACAGCATACACTTTGATATTGGAAACAGAATTAATGAGGCAAACTGTACATCTGGACTCTTAACTCTCAGCTCGAGCCTAAATACTCTTCATATTAGAAAAAGGGTTCCTCTTGCCAGTCAAATGCTTTAAGCCCCTGCATTACTATTACCAGCATGAGCATCTCTGCAGGGTTTTGGATGGACAAGTTTGGTACGATGTTTGCAATTTCACTTGTTGTTTTAGCCATTTCAGTCATTTTTTCACCAACAGGAAAAAAATGAAAAATAAATTCAAATCCTTCATCTGAGCATTCTAATACTATTTGGAAATCAAATATTTTTGTGGCCTTTTTTTATTACAGTGTGTGCATCTTATATTACATAAGATATGTCTGATTTTGACAGATTCAGAGAACACAGATCAGGCTTTGAGGAACAATTTGGAAGTTAATGTTCAGTGTGTACTGAATGTTTTTTACATTTAATCATCTCCTGCTCATCCAGTAGTAGGAAGGTCAAAGATTGAGACCACCTACAGTGCAGCAGCCGATCAGGTGATAAGGCTACTGAGTTTTGCTTAAGAACAAACACACTAACAAATCCTGTCTGCTTATTTTTTTAAATGCAACTGAATCTAACTTGGAAAGCGAAGGATCGGGAGTGAAAATAACAAAACTAACAAAAGAATGAAGACAACACCAAGATATAGAAATTGCCAAAAAATAAATAAACAAGTAGAGAGCAAGATTGTATCTGTAAAAGAAGACAAAAAGAAAAGAAAGTGACAGAAGACAGGAGGAGAGGGAGAAACAAGGGGGAGGATGAAGCAAGAGAAAAATACATTCTCCAATCTATCCTACTTGGATCCCAGAAGAGTATGATTTTATGTTCAAGCGGAGGGAGGTCCTCAGTGGCAAAACAAGATCACTCGAGTGTTACTATTTTCCCATTATGAAGTTAGAGGAGGGATGAGGAGAGAACGGCTCTATTCCCCATTTCCCTTCTTTTATTGGTCACTCTCATTCATCTCACCGGCCTATTGATCTCAATTTTACCAGACCATTTCTCTCCACGCTGCCTCAGTGCCACCAACGGCCCTTCATACACAAGTGCAGGCCCGCTAAATAAATGTGGGACGACAAGCGAAGGCCGGACCCCAAACAAAACAATCCACACAAACATGTGAACGGGTCAAGAACCTGTTTGCTTCGGACTGAAAAGGAGACGCAAGCACTGAGACTGAATTTGTACGTCAGTGTGGTATTAGACATCAGAGGGGCTGGGGCATTAGACAAGCGTAAATGACACACACCAGCATACATGCATGAATTGCTGCCGCACACACAAAAGAACTGCAAAGTCTGTCTAGTGAGCGACACAGTTACACACACAAAAAAATCCACATGCACACACTGAGGGAAAGAAAAATGTGACAGTAACCACTTTCCTCAACCTTTTGGCTTAGCAGCTGGATGGAAGTGAGAGTGAGTGTGAGTGCTTTTATTTTCTTAGCACCGGCTGTCGACTGGGGGACGGGCGGGAGATGGACTTTTCACCGAGCTCTGCCCAAATGCAATCTCTCATAGTGTCACCTGGCCAGCATCCACTCTTAGCTTTGCAGTCAGTGGCATTTCATGGCATAATTGAATTCAGAAAAGGCTGTAGGTACACAACAGTGTTCGAACACTCTGGAAATAATGGCAAGTTTTGTGGGGAGGGAGTGGAAAAAGAGAATGAAGCAGTGAATCCTGACTTGAGCAATGGACAAATCTAATTATGAAAGTGGCAGTGGGAGGAAATCAGGAATATAAGGCTCTATATTGATCCCCAGCTTGTCAGTCTACACATACATACACACACAGCGTAAGTGTGTGCTTTAGGACACTTTTCTCTATCTCTACATTGCAAATCCTGTCCTGACTTTGGCCTCAGTTCATTTGGACGTCTCTCTGAATGGATTCATTGATATTAAATAAGTTCTCAGAACAACAGAAAAAACAATCATCATCCTCATCATGGAAGAATTGTGTTTGACATTTTGGCTCCTGTCATTCAAGACAGCTCTACTTTCCTCCAGAGGTTCCTCTTGTTTCTCTTCTTTGTCATTTTTTTAAATGCATACTCTATTATTCTGCCTTCTTAAAATCATAGTCCGCAGACTGACATTGGCAGCTCAAAAGGGACAGCAATTGAAGTGCTCAGGTACTAATTATATTACACCCCTTCACCTGTGAATCTAATCTGTCCCCAAAAGGACTGCACTTTCACACCATGGCAAGCATAGCCCTAATAGGTTAATCTACTTTGTGCATTAGTTACTATAATCTCTTATGGTGTCAGACATTAACAGCCTCCAAAAGAACAATATCAGAGCTTTATTAAGGTCTTAGAATAGTATCTTCTAGGCATTTGCTGTGAATATATTTTAATATGTGAGCAAATAAATACCATCTAATTCAATTACATTTCATGTCTGTAAAAACAAGTTCTAATATGAATGTTATTGTGTAAAATATACAATCTGAAAAAAAGAAATGGGGCCACCTCTTGCTCCTTTTAAGTCTCTTCTCCAGTCCACTCTATTTAGCTTCCAATAACCCAGTAAAGCTGCATTTCACTGCTTCCTATAGAGGCATCCCGCCAATAAGCCTCTTAGCTACAACCTATAAGTCTATCTGCCAGAAGAGGGAGGACGGTGATCAAGATGGGGACGAGAGGAGGGAAAGAAAGTGGGAAAGCTGGTAAAAGGAAAGGAAAGAAGAGATGTGTGGCACAAAGACAAAACAAAACGGGAAAACTGATGAGACACAGAGGTGCAGAGGTTGAAGCTAAGTAGAGGTGTAGGGATAAGCAGAGGGGAAGATAAAAAAAATCATGAGTGATAGCTGTAGAGGGTTTGAAAAAAAAAAAGGATTACGCTCCTATCCCTGGTCGGGCATAAATTAGTTGGTGGAGACAACCATACAGGAGACGAGGCAATATAAACTCCAAATACCCCATAACCCCAAACTCCACTGGGAAACGCTTAAAAGACTTGGTCTTTTTTCCTATTTCAAAAGCAACAGAGGTGCAGAGGTGCACAACATTTTCATTTTAGTACACAGGAGAGAGGAGAAAAAAGTCAGCTGGAGGGGGCTGATTTCAAAATAGTCCTGATGAATTCAGTGTTGTCTAAACAGTGGTGTTGGTCTGTCAGTACAAAGTGAATAAAGGCTGCTGCTACCTTTCAGCTACTCCGAAGTGCTTGAAATCAAATGAGTCAAAAGAAACTTGCTAACTTACAGAGCAATTTGACAAAGCTGTTATACTGAAAGGCAAGTCATTTAAATATATACAGTGCTACAGTGTATGTGTAAAAGTAATAGATAGAGCCTTCTCTTGAAAATATGTAGCCATCACAAAGTTTCCCACTGCTGTACTAGTCTGCAAAAGCAAACAAAGAAAAACTCAAGCAGAGCTGCAAAATCTGGAGCACCTAATGCTCTTCACACACACATAGAAACACACAAACACCACGCACCACTAGAGCTCCAGGCCGTGCATTGTCCAATCCATTTCTCTCTCCGTAGCAAAAAAAAAACCCATCGCCTGTGGCAACGCATGTTGACATTGAAGCATCTGGAGTTGCTCACAAGTGGACGCCCACTCTGTCCCTTTAGGCTTTGTTATCACAAAGCAGAAAAATAGAAAGAGAGAAAAGAGTGTGAGCTGAGTGGGGTGAAATTAACGACTTGTGAGAATAAGCATGGCTGGACTTTGGCTCCTCCAGGACCTGAGGATGCGCAATCTCACTGCAACATCTGGCAGAGGCCGGGCAGACAGAGGCAACATCAAGGCTTCCGACTGTCCAAAGGCTCTTGAGCAATTTCAGAGTTGAAGAAAGACACGATTGAGTTCTGTCTTTCACTCTCTCGTCATTTTTTTTCTCCACTGAGGTTACTAAGTGTATGTGTGTTTGTTTATTTGCAGCTGATTCTTTTCAAGCGTTTGTGAGAATAAAAGTGAGCGAGCAATCTTCCACAATCGATTGCTTTGTTTGAACACTGAAAATCTCTTGAGTGTTCGATGAAAAATGCACAGTTAAGCTATATTGATCGGAAAGAATGGACAAATAGCGTTACTATGCTACATCGTTATATAAAGAAATGCCTGCTGTTCTCCGCTGCCAGTGCAGTGCATCATTTTTTGGCAAGATCAAAACAGTTTGCCTCAACCAGGTGGTCGGCCTTTTAGCCAATAGTATTCAAAATAATAACAGCAGTTGGAATTTGAACAAGGATCATGTACAAGCACCATTTGTTCCAGAAACAAAAAAAATAAAAGTAGGTTAATACCACAATGACATCAGTACATTTAATATTTGCTTTACTGTGTTTTCCCTTCTGTTGCCTTGACGCACGCGCATTTAGAAAACATTCAAGTTTTTGGTCCATTATTTTTTTCTCCTATGCAAATAAGAACAAAATCCATAATCTGGTTTGGATGACACAAAGTAATCTCCTATAACTACAGGCCCCACTCAAATCTATAATCCTGTATCTCTAGCCAACATCAAAGTCATTTTTTTATGCTGGGGAAAAGGAAAAATTGTTATTGCCCTCCCCCGAGGGTGAGATTAAGTTGGAGGCCTGCGTGGCTCAGAGAGAAAAGATCATTAGCCTTGATCAGATTGATTAAGATCAGCTCGGAACATCGTTCACCCAAACAGAGCACCAGGTCACGAAATCTATCAGCCAGTCTCAGAGGCCAGCCGCGCTGACCACAGTTAGATTTGATCTGTTACAGTCCAATTGTATATGAGACGTTTTTCTTTCAGCGTGCTCATGGTCATGGTCATGGTCATGGTCTGACAGATCATCAGTTGGAGGAAAATTAAAAATGGCTGCCCTTCAGCATCTGAATGAACAGAATGCATTTCTACTGCTTCAGTAGTGCATTTTCTCTCACTTTTTCATTTTTTGTAGGCATTTCTCCAGGGAAAGTCAGCCAAAAAATGTACAGGCTTATGCCAGAGTGTCTCCGTTTCACATTCACACATTACATACATTCACCAGAAATATCATCAATACTGTTACAGTCTTTCTTTGTTAGGGCTAAGGAGGCAGCCTGGTGAAGTAGGGTGTTTCATGCCTTGAACAAAGGCACCCAGTTTGCATTCACCCAATCAATCCAGGTGTTCAAAATGGCTACCTCTTGGTTATAAGCACATTCATCTGACCTCTGGGCAACAACTTCCTTCAGCTTCAGAGTCATGTCTTTATTAGCCTTTACAGGAACAGCGCTGCAGCAGGCGATGAGGCAAACCCATGCTTACATAATGAAACTATACATCACACGCACAGTCCTCATGGGAGAGGACTTGCTTGGCTATCAGCGCACAGATGGCCGAGCGTGGCAGGCTCTCCAATAAAAGCAGGTCACCGTTGTAGGCGCATCATCAATCGAGGCCCTACAGTGGTACAGTGAGGGCCACCAGCCGCCTGCCACGGGCACCGGCCCTCCCCGAGGGCCTTCATCGTCTCTCCGCACCATCAATCTGAACCAACCTTTGAACACATGGTCACCGACACTAATTAGAGCAAATACGTACGCAGGGAAGCCCTAAAAATAGGAGGAAGGAGTGCAGTGGCTCACCGAGGCCTCTGCATCAGAGACAATGGGCCATTAAATAAATCTATCGAGCTGTCTTGTTGATACACAACACGCTGGGAAGTGGGAGCACAACTCTTTGGTTTTAATTAAATGACATGACTTCAGAGAACAAATTAACTGAGGTGTTAGAGTTAACATTTTAAGACTACATTTTCAGCAAGTAGCTCCGTGAAACAATGTATCCTGACCTCGGAGAATGTTTTTGAGTCAAGTGAAATTCCACTGCTTTTTTCAATAAAAACCCGAGGGATCTTTCATATTAGAGTTATGGTGCTCGCTGGAGAAAGCACCTCGAACTCTGCACAAGGAGAGGCGAGCCCATGTAATTAATAGGAAGCTTAACCTACAAGACATGCCCTTCCCCAGTCAGAGGAAAGAAATATCTGCAGAGCATGCTACAAATCCGAAGGAAAGCTGCAAGTGCTGGGCTAAAAGGTTAGGCCTGAGTGACATTGCCTTTACGTTTCCAAACACAAACAGCAGCTACATGATGCATCGGTAGGCTACTTTGTTCTTTAACTCTGAACTGTAAATCTGTGCATGTGTTCAACAGAATAGTTTCACTTTGGTAGTTTGTAGATGAAAATTAACAGAGCACCCCAGTGTCCCTCGGAAGTTAAACCCTGAGTCTGTCATAGAGTAAAATCACCCCTTTTCGTTGCCCTCCTCTTTCTCCCTCTCTCTCACACAAAGCTTTCCTGGCCACCTCTCACTACATCAGTCTGGAGGGGCTATTCTGTCAGACAGAATTGTGCGATTGCCACCATTTATTCCTGTTCCCTACCTTCCCCCTGACATTTTCCCATCAAGGGCTTCAGCGGTACTGACATGAGACCCGACTGCAAGGGCACTCACACACATTCAGTCATTACAGGAGGCCTGCATTTCTCATGTAGGAACAAACTAGGTAAATGCCAGTTTCACACGCATTCTACATACCAAGCACAGAGCAGAATTCAAATAGAGTTCAAAAAGCTGATAACAGCGAAATGACACTGTGACATGTGCTTTTATATTTCCAATAAGCAACAAGATGAACAACTCATGTTTGCCACAAAGATTGAGAAATAAATGCAGCATCAAAGTTTTCAGCTTTAAAGAAAACCTGGAGCAAGAGCGTGTTTGTCATAGTGATTTCCCCTGCTACTTCAGGCCGTGTGAGAGGCAATTCATCACCTGAAACTCAGCAAGGAGGAAATGCAACTCCAAAACATGCAAACGCACGCACGCAGGCACAGACGCAAATCAACACCTAGACACCAGCTCACTACTCAACACACAGCTTCAAAAAGCCTTTTTCTGTTGATCTGTGTGTGTGATATGACTGACAAACAGATTCAGTCAACCAGACATTAACCTTTTCCTCAACAGTGCAATGTGCAGACAGGCGTCAGCCTGCAGCCAGACAAGCTAACGCTGATTTATCCATAAAGTCTGCTACATCCAGTACTGGTTTAGTGCCTGGCCCAAGGGCTAATAAGGCCCCTGAGGGGCCTGACTGGCAGCCTCCGCTCACTGTTGTTGGCGGTAGGCCAGAGGAGAAAGCAGGTAGACAGCATCTCAAAAACCACCATGTCATATCTTGTTAACTTTAATAAAACCTTGTTACCTGCTAAATTGACTCAAGATTGCCAAGCTGCCTTGACATTTTCCATTTTTAAGTGCATGAATATATTTCAGAGTGATATATACATAACCATATGCTTATTTCTATAGCAATAAACAGCAATCAAAACAAAATTAAATGAAGAAAAGCAAGATAAAATAAGAGATAAAACAGGGATAGTTTTAAGTGTACATCCATCATTTTTGTCTTGTTGAGAAACTTTAATTTAGGCCCCCTGGAAGTCACTTATAACCGCAGTCCAAACTGACAATGCCCCTCCCCAGAGGGAGGGCATACAGCATTAACAAGCAGCCAGCATCAGCATCCATGACAGCATTAGGGGAAGCCATCAGAGGGCCTGAGAGTAAAGCATCAGTCTTACCTTCAACAGCATACTCTTCAGCTTCAGGGGCAGGTCCAAAGGAAAATGCAAGGGAAAAAGAGAGGGAAAATTCATTCATTAGATGTCATTTTTCTTCAAATAAATGTCATCCTATTTTTTTTAAAACTAAATCTATGTGAGATAAAATCTAACTAAAAACCACCAATTAGGCTTTAGATCTTGGACACCTGACTGAATTAGTAATGTGATGTCTTGTTTCTGATATAACTCTTTTAAAGAAAAGTAATGTGTGGATGACCCTCAGCTGGCGCTCTGTAAGCACGCCACCTCCCAAAGGGAACAGTCAGAGAGGATCCCCAACTGAGACACACTGACTCTCACAGACTCCTCTCCAGCTTAATGATACAGTGAGTGGGAGTCAAAGAGATCAGGCTCCTGCAGGACGCGTTGCTTAAAAAAAGCTACCGCACAGCAGCAGAGGCTGATCTGTAAAGCTAGAAAATAAAACTACAGCCGCCTGCCACTCCAGAAGCCCCACGCTGGAAGATGAGGCGCTACCCAAGAATGTAAAACAGCCTCTAGCTTGGCAAGTCGTCCCTGTGGAGAGCTTGGCATTTTGATCTGCTGTTTTGGCTGCTGGGTCCGGGTCTTCATGGGACAGTGCTGTATTAAGTTGTAGCCCGGTCTATCATATTTTATTGTGACTCTACACTGCACTGGTTCAGTTTGTCTGATACAGTATTTCAATCAGAGCATCAGCAGCTGCAGCCTTTTTTTTTTCTTTTTTTTTTGACACAGCGGTGCACAATTTATGGAAAATTATTTGGACACACAGAGTGAGAAATATTTTACATTACAGTGCTTCAAAAGGCAACTTCTATCTTTACGGTCATATGAGTCTCATCTGTCAATAAGATTGTATAGTTGATGTTGTTTTTTGCAGTAACATCTGCCAGTGATAGCAGCCATTTATGAATCTGAGCTGCAGCACTGTGGGGCCAAATGTAGCTTAAAAGTTACTTTAAAGTAAAACCAGATTTTTCAACATAACAGCAGTGCGGCTCCTGAAAAAGCTACTCTTGTGTGTACCCTCTTGAATTTATCCGTGCATAGACCAAATCTTATCTCTGCTCATGAAAGCTCTGCCATTATTGACCCATATGAAAACATCTTGAAATGGCCTTGAGCTTAAACAATGATATTAAGTGCAACTAAAGCCAGAGGGTTTGTAAAATAATGACTCCAGGACATATAATATTCTCTTTTTGTTCCTCTGTTGTTGCCCTCTGCATGGAGCTAGGACACACGCCATACAACGCAACCTTCATCGACATCTGAGCGATAAATGAAGACTTTTACGGTTGAAAGATGAGCTTCGTGCTGCTTGATCTGACCTGAACTGAGTTCAATGGAACAAGGTGGTTGTCACAAGTACTGCACTGCATCATAAATCCATCAACATAAAACTATAAAGATTAAACCTCTTTCAGTTTTGATGGTTTGAGGTGCATTTAAACAAGAGAAAGGATACCAGCGCGCTGCCTGAAAGCCCCGATGGAGCATTCACCAAGCTGAATTATGGGAGCTGTGTCTGTCTGATGTAAAGTAGTAGTTGTTAATATAGTCACTGGCCATGACTCTGCCTTTCCTCTCATCTCATCTCTGATCATAGTCCATCATCCTCTCTTTCATTGTGCTCCCTCATATCCTCCACTCTCCATCCCGAGCTGAAGCAAAGGATGTTTGATGTACAGTGGAGGTTGTTCATATAATCTCCAGCCAGAATTTCATGTAGTCTACATATGAAAAAAAAAAATACACACGCACATTATTTTTAACTTCTGAAACACTAAAATGAATCTCTCGGGTAGTCTGCGCGTTGATTTATTTGCGTTCAGTTCTTGAGGAACAGTACCTTCCTCAGGTCCTCCCTGCTGTCACGATGAGCAGATAAATGGAAACTTAAAAGCAAAGAAACATTTTTAAAAAGAAAAAAAACATGAATATTTCAAGACATAGACACTGAAATGCAAAACACATTTTACAAAGTTCAATATAATGCACCTTTCTTTCATTGGGGTCACTAAGAACGTTAATCATCATTATTCAAGAGTTCATGCTAAAGGACCTGGCTGTACCACTAACTGTTAAATCAGTATTATTAGAAGTTTATTCTTCCTTGGAAGATTTGTCTTTGAGCATGCCGAGTTTCACACTGGGAATTTCTGAAGTTTTATTTCAGACGCTTGGTGGGAAATACCCCTTCTCTCTAAGCTTGTCCCTTTTATCCCATTGATATTTTCCAGTAGTCTACCAGCCATTACCCTTATCCCAGAGCTGTTTTCCATTAGGATGTATCCCACATAGCCTCGGGCTCGTGGCCCCACTGGGATGCTAGTATTTTCCATGTACTTTGTGATTCATATGGGAATGAGAAAGAATGCAGAAAATGCTTGAAAGCTTGTGGTTGTTTATATGCCGCCCCAGTACAAAAATTGGGCCCACTGCTGTGTCTTTGAATCCTGTCTTTAAAATTGACAGCCAGTCAAATGTCACGTCTTTTATACATTTCTAAATCAGTGTGTAATATCTCAAGCAACAAAAGTTAAATGAATCAAGGAGGTAGTCACAGGGTACAAAAAAGAGCAGAAATCAGACGTGGGCCGCAATAAAAAAAAAAAAAAACATAT
>JBAJHX010000042.1:14055299-14071621 GCA_037176925.1 Amniataba percoides | reverse complement strand
ATATACAATATTTACAAAGAATGTTCTTCAGGGTATGAATTATATGAAGTCCTGATCATAATGGAAAAAAATAAAAAAGGTGGGAATAAAAACAGTTCAAAAACAGTACGAAGCATGGTGTAACTACAGAAACTCGACCGGTTTCGACATTTTGATCCCATGCGACTCATTCACCTTCAAGTCTTTTTCAAAAGAACAACGCCTCTGTTGCCACCAGAGACAACCCTCAGCTTCTTTGGCCAACGTTCATTGGATCTGAGAATTGGATGTTGTGACATTACCTTACAGCACATATAGTTCTCTGAAAAGGTCAGCACAACAGGGCCCATATGAGTTCAGAGACTCCGATTCAGCGACGCTCGGTGAGAGAGCAGAAAGGCAGAGAAGAAGAGCGAGGGCATCTGCTTTGACCTAGACAGGGAATAAACAAACAAACAGGCTGCCAGGCTATCAGCACACACAGCGAACAAACAGGGAGGCTGACAAATCTCCCTCATATCTATGGAAGCGAGCCAGGTATCACGCAGGTTAGAAAGGTGAGGCGTCGGAACAGCACGCGGGTGGTGTTGCCGCAACTTTGGAAAAAATCCCTGCAATGTTATCCGTATGATAACCTTCTCTCCCACTAATTCATGGCTTACACAGATTCAAAAAACACAATTTAATGTAACAGCATCACTGCCAAACTGAATGACTTCCCCTCCTGAATGTCAAAGACAGATATCAGACCAGTGAGGTGAATAAATCGAGTGAGAGCTAATTACTGTTTCAGAGAAAGATTTACTTAACCACTCCTTACAAATGCAACACCAGTGGTCATTCATCATTTATGGCTTGCTCTTGCTAATGACACACAACGAAATTCCGATTCTGATGAAACCTACGCTTGCCCGCTGTCAATAATATATGGGACCGGAGCACTGGTGTCCGATCCTGTCTGCCACAGAGTCAGAACATGTAGCGTCGGGTGTGTGAAGCTTCTACAAAACACCGCACAGAGCAAATTTTTACTAATTAGTTTGGGTTTTCAGGTTGGAATTGTGCTAATTACTGAACTCAGTTCATGTTGTGCTTTGGCTGCGGTGTAGACAATC
Source organism: Amniataba percoides (assembly GCA_037176925.1). Classification (NCBI taxonomy): domain Eukaryota; kingdom Metazoa; phylum Chordata; class Actinopteri; order Centrarchiformes; family Terapontidae; genus Amniataba; species Amniataba percoides. The sequence continues at coordinate 14,070,527 of JBAJHX010000042.1, read as the reverse complement.
ATTCCCTTTGCCTTTGCTAGCGAGACACTGCCAAGCTGGGGAAATGGCAGAGCAGCATCTGCACTGCATCCAGTGAGCCGGGGATGAGTACAACCACCCTCACCATTAAACCTATTAACAAATGTGAACTTCTGCTCCTTTCTATTGAATAATGTGTTCAATGTGTGTGCCGTAACTTGCCATTCATTAATCTACTTCTTCAGCAATAGACAGTGATATTATCACCCTGTGACATGCACGAGAGAAAATCCGGTGGGCTCAAACAGTCAGTGAACAAAGATTACACACGTACTGTGTGCACGCGGGCATACAGATGAACTAAAGCCACACCTTGCAAAGCACACCTGGGATCTACCTCAATCTCCTTGAAAGGTCGCCTGCCAGTAGCTTGCAGTTAAGTCTCAGACATGCGTGAGCTCTGCGTTATTATTTTTTGGTTCCACTCCACCACTGTTTATTGTAATTTCATTAGCTCAATCTCTGTTATTCTAATTACACACACATCTTTTGCAGCAAATAAAAGTTAATGAGCTTTTATGAAAATGGCTGGACGTGACCTTTTTACTTATTCATTTATATACCCCCCTCCCCTTTCCTCCTGTCCCTGACAAATTGCACTGTGGAAGGTCTCTGATACGGCAGGTTAGGTGGGACAGACACACCCCTCTAAAAAAAAAACACACACCCTCCAAAAACACTCTTTCCAATCAACATCACCAGCCCCCCCATTTTCCATACATCATTTAGCCTTGTCATCCATAAATCTGCAAAATGCCCTTTTCAAGCTGCTCATAAACATCCTCATAGATCTCCAAAAATGCCACTGCACTCTGAGGCAAGAGCTGTTGATGGTGCCGAGCCCACAGCGGTTCAACTCCCCACAGTCTACAGGAGTGATGGATGTCAGAATGAACGTACACGTGCATTACCATCTGCCGGGCATGGTGGATGGATTTTGGGTCGAGGTGTACGAGTAAACTGGCAAGGCGATGATGAAAAGGGGTAAATGTAAATGATATTCACTTGGATGGCCTAAAAATCCTATAAAGCCTATCTTGGGAAAAAGAAACATGTCTCTGTTGTTGCAGAGTACTGACTTACATTTGCATAGAACAGGAGCACAGTACTGTGGTCATCATCTTTGTGCTTTGTTGTGGTACACTGAGGTGTCAATAATTAAACAACTCAATATCCCAAATGACATGAAATAGGGCCTGTTCAGCTCATCATGTACACTATTGCTGTAAGTGAGACTGAGATCATGAGACATCTACCATAATCTGTTTCTTGGGTGAGTTATGAAGCGTGGAAAATATCATCTGGCTTGTAATACTAAATAGATGAATATTGACTTGAACTTTTTATACGTTCATCTTTATGCTTTGACAAGTACAAAATAACACAAACTATATTTATTTCACACCACTACAACTACTTTAATGGTAAAGACTGATATTTTATTCAACCGCACATAAGGAACCTTTAAATTTTTTAAAAGCGGCTGTTAAATCCACCCCACCCCCTCTCTGAATTAGTCATGTTCTGAATTATTGCAGTCCAAATCCTTATGTGGCCTGGTGGATGGACCTGAGCTTTATTAGCCCGCTCTTTGCTAGTAAGAACTCCATTATCTTATTGCCAGAAAAATAAGGGGGTTAGGCAGGCGATCACTGCTGCTGCTGCTTTGGGCCACTGCATTTAGCTGTGGAGCTGGAAATCCAATATTGCTGGGAAGATGAATATTGAGGAGAAAAGATAGATCTTAACTTGACAGCTATTACAGTGTCTATTGTTTTTCAATGTGGATGTAAATTACCTCAAGCAGCTTCAAAGGCCATTTTGCATCGCATAATTTGTGGCTGTTGCAAAGAGAATCAAGTAATAATAACTAAATGGGTAAAGCACTTCACTAGAACAATATTTACACTTTCATACAGATGCGCAAACATGTATAACCACGCCAGTTAAAAGCAGCGATATGATCATAAAGGTGAAATAGGTTTGAGTGTAACCTCATAAGAATGGGAATAACTTTATTGGGCGTGCTTGTTTGTCCTCTGGGTAAACATGGTGTATTTGTGGTTATCATTTTAGTTAGGAGCATATGAAACAACAGCAGGATATGAGAATCAGTCTAGACTGTGGTTGGCCCTTGCTTCAATTTGATTTGCTCAGCTTCCCAAGGCTATCACATGTTGTCACCGGTCGTTTTTTGACCCATTGAGCATCCTTGTACTTGGTCCTGAATACATTCTCATCCTTAATGACCCGCGCTACCTTCTCTCCCGCAAGAACAGTTTTGCATTTTCAGAGGTTGAACTGAAGGTATTTGGAGGCATCCACGTTAGAGTATTTCAGAAACTATTGCATGCCATTGTTCTGACCTTCCCCAGTGAACCATACTAATGGAATAAATGCTCCGGAGTTCACGGAAATTCCACCACAAAATGCTTTGTATAAACACAGCCTGAAACAGGGTTTGCAGGATGAGTCACATTCATGACCAAGAAAACCAAAGACACAGAAGGATCACAGGGGCAGACAGTGCAAACTTCAAGCTGCTGCTTTCTCTTCTAAGGTTGACCACTGCAGCATACACAAGAAAACCATCAGAAAACACAACAAACAATCATGAGGGCAAAGGCGCTATTTTGTGAAAATCCTCCTAAAGCCAAGCCAGCACCTGCAGCTGCACAGTACACAAAGTTTTCCTGAGGTTGTGCTCGGCAGTCACCTCCCTCGCTCTCTCAGGCTTTGTCTGCTGGACAGCAGCTTTGTTAAAAAGTTTGGCACTGGAAAAGAAATGTGATTTTTAAATGGATCATTTCTTGCCACAGCATAGGAGAAAGGGCTGGATATGTTTTTGGGACTCTTGCTAGGGATCGGGGGTTTCCATTTCTGCCAGAGATTTGTACATTATTGTCCTGAGCCGGTGCCTGACCTCGTCTCCAGCCCCTCACTGCCCCCCATCGGACTGAAACATACATCATTCCCTTACGTGGAATGGCAAGTAACACAGTAACACAGTAGTCATTGAAGCATAGGGAGGGAATACCGAGGAAATGGGTTGGGGTTGGGGGGGTGTACCAAGCCATTGTTTCGGTCTCGTTCTCCAGAGTGAAAGTGAAATGGCCCGTGGGCATTATGCAAAGGGACATCATGCAGATTTGTGTACGAGAACATGGGAAAGTGGGTTAGTGAGTCACCATATATATGTTTGAGCACACACACACTCACTGACATTGTTACAATGAACCACATATCCATACAGAAGTTTAGATGAAGTCGTAATAGAACATACCGATCTTTTCTATGTCTGCTAGTGACTAATGTGTACATCCCCTCTGCACAGGATGTTGTTCATATCATGTACTCATGTACAGCACGTCACATATTCCTTTGATCTTTATATGTTCCTGTCCTTCTTAGACACTATATATTACAAAATGGACTGATATTTAGCTTTTTTCAGCATTACTCTATATCAAATTCTTTTGTCGCTTGTCACTTTTCTATCAAAATCTTCTTCAACATGTTTTTTTCCATTGGCTGAGCTTGTTTACATTGTTTGCATCATACAAGAACTAATGAAGACCAGAGGACAGTTTGTTTGTGGAATCATACCCAGCAATCTTGGCTGTCTGTCGATCGATGTGCAGAGAAAATGGAATTATTTGCTGAGAGGAACTGCCTCTGATGTGACAGCTTGTACCAAAGAGGCCTTACAGAGTACCTAGTTCTGGCACTCCTGCACACACCCCTCACCCCACACGCCCTCTAAACTCTCTAAGATGAGAGCGTTGAGCGGCTCTGTGAGCTACTGATGTGTCACAGACAAATCACTGCAGGGAAAGTTGACTGGACTCGAGGATCGCTGCCAAAAACCTAAGAACAAAAGAAGGGCTTTGGAGGAGAGAGAACAGAAGGGAGTTGACTGGTCTCCTTTACTCGCCTCATAGCCACTTTCACACTCCAAAAAGCTTGATCATTCATGTATGCAGGTCAGACAGAGTCAAGCGTGTAGTTCATCTTTCAGCAGCTAAGTCCATTAAGTGTGGGCTGTTAAAATCTACTATTTTCACCAGCTGGTAAACATTTTTGATTTTCTCATTAATGCTGTCTTCCTTCATCTGTCTGCTACCAGTCTGTGGTGTAAAAAAAAAAAAGTAAGTGTGATGCTGCTACACGACTGGAACTCTTGGACAGTTATGAGTTCATGATTGCCTCTGGCAATGGCATCTGCATATTTAAGATGGGGGGTTGAAACAGCAGCTGGGCTCTCAGCTTGGCACTGTATGCTGGCTTTGGTCAGTGGTGGGCAACAGGTGAAAGCACTGGAACAATAAAGCTTCCTGGACGCAGCGATCAAATATTAAAAACCGGCCCAATTTTTGTTCTCTCAGTAATTAACTGCACAATAATTATTTTTCTGCATGAAATATCCAGGCAGACCATGACATTGATTGAACATGTTTGGCCCATTATCTGCAAACAAGGGTCTGCACATTGTATAAGGAAGCATCATATCATTACAGACCATTTTAAAAATGATATCACAAGCTTTTAGACTGCCGTCCTTCCCTCCAGCCAATCACTAGTTTCTATTTATTCCCTTCCATACTACTTGGGACATTTTATCTCTTCATTTTTAGGATCTTTGTTGATGACCTAAAATGAACAACTGCAAAAATCTGACTTTAAGTGTCAACAGTCACACATCAATCCTGACAAAACTTAAAAAAACAACATTAATCCCTTTTGGGGGAAATCATATTTTTTTCACTTTGCTGTTATATGTATTTCATTAATTACACACCGGATGCACACATGGGATTTACTGTAGACATGCAGTAGTCCTTGTGTAGAGTCATGGGGCTGCCATACAGTCAACAGCTCCAACTGACTCCTTTGTGCTGGACCTGAACAGGCCACCCACACAAACCAGGTCTCTACAGACTGGGTTACTGCCACACAACAGCACAAACTGCTCAGTGCTACTCATGTATATGTATGGAGAACGGATCTTTATTTTTCTTTTGCTCTGCCTGTGCCTCCATGTTCACAAATAGCTGCATGTCTTTGCCCAGATATACAAAGCCACATGGATGCACCTGTACCAGATTTTGTCCAGCACAGGGGGAGCAACAGTGTGCAGTCAGCACTACCTGCAGCATTTCACGCCAGGCACCTCCGAGCAGCGGAGAAGTCCAGACTGTGTTATTTCCACCTCAGTGGTATTCTACCTGCTCACTGGCCTGCTCCCGTCACTGCTGCTCGCCACCTGCGCGGTGCAGCGATACACTCACACAAACACACAGCAATACACATCAATCAGCAAACCAGGCCATATCACAGTAGTAACCTGGCTGAAGACAGATGGAGTAAAGAGATCCATCTCTAGCTCATCTGTGTCCGCTTTAGTTTAGGTTTGTTCCCTGCATGCAAGTCTGCACACGAATAAAGTGTAAGACTTGTTTTGAAATGATATAATGAATATGTTGCAGTGGTAAATATTGAGCACAGCCATGGCTCAACATTAACACCCCAGTGGGAGAGGATAAAAGGATAATACCAGGTTGATCATTCATTACCAGGCGTGTGGGTGTAGCCATTGTGCCTCGTTGCCATGGAAGTGTCATGGGAATGTATTTATTTTTGGTCCAAATCTTGCCCGCTCACTTCAAGATTGCTCGCCGCTCTCGAGAGCCAAAGCAGCCAATTTGTCAGTCGCGTCGCAAATAAAACATGGAATTAATCCTCACCCCCATCTGCCCTTATTTTACCAAATCACCAGGAAGCCATTTTGAGAGCCGTGCGTCACTCTTCAAGACTCAGGGGGACAGAATGATGCAGATGATGATTGTCTAGGCTTGATGTATACACAAGTCAAGACGCAAGAAAGAAATTGAGCTGAGGAAAAAAACGTAGATGGATGGCACGAGGGCTCCAGTGAGAGGCAGACTGCAGATACAGTTGAGTCACGGTGATGTAAGTGCCCTAACCTCCTTCAGTGGCAATGAAAAGTCAAAGAGAAGAGCAGAAGATCCTTGGTCATACACTGCAACGGAGGCTTACCGGATGGCTGAGGTAATATAAATGTTCAGAGTATTATATGGATTACGGTATCAGCTTAATCAATCCCCTTCACTACATATTTGACAGAAGCTTTGTGTAGTGACGCAGGATCATGTAGCTAAAGGTCCACAACTGGAGATAATCCACTCTCTTGTCTGTACGAGCTGGCATCCCTCCACTATTCTGTGTTGGAAGGGAAATAAAGAGGGTCAGATTTATTGGTATTCAATCACACACTAAAGCAACGGTTGTTCCTGGTGATTGCTTTCAGGTAAAGTGACTGCCAGGACTTCTTCCTATAGAAGCTCGGAAGAGCAGAGGAAATGAAATCGCACTAAAGCCAGCACTGCCTTTTCATCACAATAAAAAGGGGCGCCGGTATTATCCTCTCACAAGGAAGAGGGAGAGGTGAACTGTCGGCGTGTAATAGACCTGATGTGTTAAAGTGTTGAAAAGGTCAGTGCATCTTCTAGAGTTAAGCCAGGGAGAACAGCTCCAGTGACAATAGAGTAATAGCATTTTTAAGCTTGATCACACATGTGAACAGCAGAACAATTTTCTCTGGGATTGTGATTTCTTTTATCCCTCCTCTCTTTGCTCGCTCGTTTCTCTCCACCGTATTCATGAGCTCAGTCTTTAACGGTACGGCCTCCCTTTTTGTCAACATGTCACAATTTACAATAACGGTGACTTTGCATGACTTTGTTGTTGTGATGGACCCGAATTAAACTGGAGCTAAACAACAAGTATTAAGGGTGGGCATTATGTTTATTGTAACTCCAAGCTGTAAAGATGATTCAAAAAAATCTGAGGCTTAGTGGGATGCGGAGACAACAGCTGGCAGAGAAAATGGGACTGGAAGCTGTGCTCATTGTACAAACTTGGCATGAACTCCTGGCATAACAAGATTAACCCTATTTTCACATGAACTGTGGTTTTGCATTTACAGTGAGATCATGTATTTCTTAACATCCGGGATGACCTCTAATCTGATCCACCCCTCCATATGAGTTATCCTCTGCCAGTGGGCCCACACGGGGGAAACAGAGGAAAATGGGTGACCATTATCACCCGCACACACAGCCCCTGGCATCCTACCATTTGCAATTAGTGTACTATATGTCCTTTTCAGGCTCTGATAGTCAAAGAGCCCTTTAATGAGAAGACTGTGAGTCAATATTTACCTTCCCGACTCGGCTTGTGAGCAGAGACGCCAGAGGATGTGTGTCAATGTGTTTGTGTGTTTATGGAAATGTGTGATTAGGTTCTTTTACTGGGAAGGATGGCTGTGAATAAATGCGCCGCAATGTTGTGATGACTGCTCCAAAAGCATGGAAAGATTGAATAATTACAATAATCAGCACAGAACGTGAAAATAAAGTCTGTTTCCTCGCATTGCATTATCGAATCGCTGTATTGATGCGGGTGAGACTGAGGACTGTCACAGAGGCCCGTGCCTGCGCGCAGAAACGTTGGCTTTGTCAGTGGGGCCATGTCTGTGGACGCGCAGAGGAGAAAAGGTGAAATGTTTACACACACACTGAGAGACAATCCCATCGTGCCGCTCTCTCTTGTTCCTTTTCTGTGGATATTTCCATACCATCTGTTAACCTGCCTGCGAGACACCGAGAAGCCTTTCTGAAAGCCTCACCCTTGCACAAACCGAGACCCACACTCCCCACTTGCGTCCCCTGATTGCAATTCCAAGCGTTCCAGCAGACCCGGAATCTACATGCTGGCATCCCTGTGTGCTCCCCCCCAGCACTCACAGTGTGGCCCTCAAGCTGTTCCATTTTCCCTGACAAATATCACCCTGGGCAATCCATCAAAGACATAAGCTTATTCTGTGGACGATTTTGTCATTACCGCTGCCACATTGTTGTGTCACGCAGCGCCTTTCTGACCGCCATTAAGCCGAAGAGCTGTCTTTACATCTCTGCACAGTCTGCGTCCTCTATAATGTCATCCTTTCCTCACTACTTCTAACCATAACTCCCTCTGAACCTCCCATCCATGTGCCTTCTCCGCAGCGAGATCGATGAGCTTCCAGCTGTAGCAGCTTTTGCGTCGCTGGCGTCATTTGCTCATCTCGGCTATTGAGCTCAAACAAATCCGTCCACCTTATTTGTGATTGCTATGACCTCTATCAGTCGTTGCCCTGTTTGGGAGCTTATTAGGCTGATAGACCAGCTCTGCAGGGAGGGCACACCGAGTTTAATCGTAGCTCAGTCCGTGAGAACGGGAAGAGAATTAAGTTGCAATTTTGCCCCAGGACTGGACATATTGTGTCAGATTACCACAACAGCCCTGTTATCCCATTAAAAAAATGGAAGTAGTGTGAAAAATGAATTTAAAAAAGTAGAAGTTTTGCCTTTGTTGTTGTCAAGTCTCACTCAGCAGTGAGGCGGGAGAGCTCTGATGAGCCACAAGCACTAACAGCTTGCAACTTGAGTGACGGCATTACAGCAGCAGGCACATCAGCAATCAGACCTCATTTCCTCGTAATTTTGTGTCGCCAGCGCTGTATCAACCACATAGGTGGTCCTGTCTGTTTAGAAGGCGAAATAAATAAATAAATGTCAAAGAGCAAGCCCGGTTCACAGGAGAGCCATAAAGTAATAATGAATGCCACCCTGTTTGTGCAGATATCAGCGGTGATGGCACCTTAGCGCCTTGAAGTAGACTCTAAAGGCCAATCTGAGTCCCACATGTTGTGATCAAGGCCTCTCCTGTACATGCTTGAGTTTAGCACAGGGGGGGATTTTTGCACCTGTATCGACGATGGCTCAAGTCTCATGCTCAGTCTGGTTATATGGGGCACGGTGGGAGGTATCAGAGGCTTTTCTACTCCATATAACAATATTGTCATATTACAGAGGCAGGGGTCTGTCTGCTGTAGGGAGGGGGATTACAGTGCTCTTTTGGCTCTCAGCTGGCAGGTGTTTGATTGAAGTGGAATCTCAAGAAGAGGGGAGAGACTGGTGGTGAAGGGAAAGTGAATTTGGTAAACCGGCGAAGCTTTTCCCATCGTCTGTGTCAACACCGACGTCCTCTGAGCCACACTGTCGCCCAAACACTTTACTCCATGCTCTCATGCCTTTTTCTTTACCCTGCAGTATGTATCCCCCCCCAAACATGTCTTCCTGGCCTCCCTGTGTACCTTATTTATGCGCAAACAAGTTGTCCAAGAGAGGGCCACAGGGGGTCACCTGATGCATGGAGTCACAAGGATTCCTTATCAGTCACAATATAGTCAGCCATTATTTTCACAAGCAGCTTGGGGCTGCAGAGCAAAACTGGTTGACTGAGATTAACAGTCTGTAGCTAGAAAGGGGAGCTGCTTTCCTGCTTCCCTATCTTTCTTCCCCACTTCATCTTTTAGTTGTTTTTTTTCCTGGACCCTTGCATATTCAGGTGCAATAAACTGAGCTTAGGTTTGTTTGCTTGAGGCTCATGGCGCAAGACCCCGTCAAAAAAATAGGCATGTGTCTCAAGTTGCTGGACTAACAAATAATGATGACAGACAAGCATTAGACTGAATGTAAAGTTAAGTTGCTTATTAAGTTGATTAATGTGCAAGCACCTAGTTGCATTGCATAGCTTCTGACCTCTTAGGGTATGGAGGCAATGTGTTTTTTCGAGGCAAGCTTTGATGGACTGGCAGATATCAATACAAATTCTAAAATGAGATAGCAAGCATGCAAAGCTACATTATTAGTGCCCGATAGGTAATCTAAAAGAGATTTCCTGCATATCTGCAACATTTTAGTTTGTTTTGGAGCTAACCCGGAACATAAAGTAATGTTATGCAACAAATGGTTTGTAAAATAGCAAAACCACTTCAGGAATTATGGCAATTTGATTTATTCATGAGAAAAACCCTGCTGTGGTTTTTCCACCTGTACGCTCTACTGTTTCTCCACTATAAGTGGAGTCATTCATAAAACATTTGGGATTGTGGCCTCGGATGAGCCCCAGGACTAACATAACTGCTGAAAAGGGCTAATGCCAAATATTAACAGAAAATGTTACAATTTGATTTGTCTCCTTCACAAGTGTTTTATCTAAACAGCTGAATCCTGTCAAATCTAATGTCGAGCTAATGTTAGGTGCCAGCTGGCAAAGTTCACTCACAAATCAGTTCTGTATTTTGGTGACAGCAGCTACATGTTTGGAGTCAGTGGACCAAACAGGTTCATTCAACATATGCTAGCCTTTCTTTTCCTGTGTTCTGTTTTCAATACATGATGGCAGTTGAGTTTAATGTTTTTCATCCTTGTACATAAGCATGCCATGGCAAACTATCAGCGATGGGTTTGGCTGAACTATTTGAGGTGGTTCAGCCAAAAATGTTCAAAAAATTTGGGATTTTTTATTTCTTGTATTCATCAGCTTCTGAAGATAGAAAAATTATCATTTCAGTAAGCTGCTGTGTAAAAAAAAAAACAACTAAAAGTAAGGTAGCAAAACCAGAAGTTTAGTCCTCCTAATTGAACATCAGGAGTCCATTTGCTCCACTTATTCCACTCCTAAGGTGCCTATGGATGTAATGTAGCTTCCAAGGTCTACATTATATGTGTCATAAAATCTTTGGCAGTCATGTTTGTTAGGCATTAGAAAATGATGGCTTGTTATCTTGTGAAACAATATCTAAGGGCCCATCTCACCAACTTATAGATTTTCATTTGCTTTCACCACTAACACTTGAGAACTATTGGCATTTTTTTTTAATCGGTTTACTTTAAAGTAAGCCTTTCATACTCCCCTGTAAGTGGGTTTAAATGAAAGGAGCAAGGTAGGGAACAAACAGCCAATGACATGCAGTCTCAACAAAACAAAAGCAGTTCATTTAATGTCAAATGAAGGCATCCAGCCCAGTGGGAGAATTTAGCTGCTGTCGCTGCTAAGATAAACAAGCAATGATAATAATCTTTATCTTTACAGTACCTTTATATTTTCATCACAAAGTTACAATTGCTTTACATGGTTAAATATGAGTGTAAGCAAGCACAGCACAAGAATATAAAAAGATGCTAGAGAAGTACCGGGCACTAATAATCTCACAATAAAAGCAATAAACTATAAATATTTTATCTTGGCCTTAACATAATACTGCTAACATGTACCCTACAATATCCACTGGAAATCTGGGTATGGAACAGAAATGGATTACTAACGGTGGTTTTCTTCCGTCACGGTCACAGAGTGCTTTAATAAAAGAGTGTATAGAAAATAGCGCATTTACAGTGTTCTGTATAATGCTGCATCCTACTGAAGCTAGAATGAAATGGTTAAAGTAACACAGAGCAGGGTTTTTATATTCATAGTGAACAAAAGATATCACTTACAAAGTTTCATTCCCACGAACTTCATTTGTAAATTGTATTGTATATATTGTATACTGTATGTATATATTCTTTATTTCTGCACACTGTGTGGTGTTGTGGCTTTGGAAGCTCAAGGCCTCTTCAGTTCAGCATAAAATCGAAGTGGTGTGAAAAGATGAAACTACAGACACTTTGATTGTAAATCATCCAAATCATCTTTTCTTCATCGTCAATTTCTTCAATAGGTTATGAGCAGCAAAAAAAAAAAAAATCACAATACTAATTGCATTTTTTTAACAAATTATTTAGAAACAAACTGACATACAATCCCAATCATTCCTACTATAGATGAAAAAATCTGGGTATAATCTATAGTCCCAAAATGACTTATTTAAGCAATTCTCTACAGTGCTACAGTGACAGGCAGCTCACAAATGGCCGGATGTAGGAACAGATATTGAAAGATGTCTGACTGTGCAGCTGATAATAACCCTTTTTTTCTCGTGACTGCAGGCCCTCGGGAGCCGCCTGTCTGTTAATTAACAGAGTACACAAATAGTCAAGAGACCTTGGAGGTAAAAAAAAAAAAAAAAAATCAAGCCTAATTATATCAAGCTTTGCACCGGACACTCAAAAATCTATGCATATGAAATTTAAAGCTATTGACCTGAGTACATTAGGATACTGATCCTGCACACGCTAACACAGTACCAACAAGAAAGCAGAGAATCTTATTGATTTGCTTTGTTGTTTCATTAGAAAAGCTGTCTAATGTTCCCCAGCTGTGTGTTGTGATGCATGTTGTACTAAGATGCATTTTTAACAAAAATCATTACATACAAGTGTGCAAATGATTGATGACTGTCTCATTTGCACATGCTCTATAATATGATTGTATTACCTGGTGAGGCTCCACTGACACATGGTCTGTGAAACCTGAATAAACATATCAAAAACCCCAAACATTATGATGCCAGAGTTTTGAAAACCAGAGTGAACTTGGGAGCAAAAGGTGCATGAAGTACAGCTCTCAGGCTGCACTATAGCGGTGGTGAGAAGTTGTAGTGTGCATTGTGGGGTGATGGCAGTAAGGAACAGTGGGTCTTAAACCTCGGCCCTCTAACCCACCTCCCTCATCGGGGAAAGAGGTCAGCCTAGCAGATTGTTTCATGTCTTAATGGAGGCCTGCTACAAACCTGAACACTGACACTTTTACCACTGAGAGAGGGAGAGTTATCACCGAAATAAAACACTAATTTCTCAGGCAAAAGGCAAAGCCTCCTTACAAACACTCACTTCATCACACAAGCCGCGAGCGCTAAGGGTACAAAACACATAACAATCATCCTACCACATAAACAGTCATAGCAGCACATATCATAACAACACGCACACCTGGGCTAACATAAGCAACAGACAAATCAAAACCACAGACAGCAAACAGGGCCCACCACAAACAAGTAATACTCTTGTAATAATAAATAATATTACGAGGCCAGCACAGAGGCCCATGGTTTACCGTGTTAGGGTTTATTATTCAGAATGATGTATAAACAAAACAAACGAAAAAAAAAAATCAGCCAACATGGCGGCTGACACTTCAACGTCAACAGGTGAAAAATATATGCGGCTCTTTTTCACATGGATATTACTGTGTCTTAACAAGATACTGAAGTCCCCAAAACTGTACTGTGTTGCACTTCCACTTGTGATGTAGTAAAGATATATATCTCTACCCATAACCACTGCCTAGCATTTACAGCTGTATAGAAAAGCATAATTTTAAATTAAATAACTCACCCTTTGTTGGTCAAGTGTAATTGCAGGAGTAGAAATGTCTCTCAAAAGCCCTCCTCTTCTGCTCCACATTAAGCTATGGTGTTGCTCTTCCTTTGCTGCTGAACTCAAACTTTTCAATAAAACTTCATTTAGGTGGTTTTGGTAACTTCCATAAAAAAATCAACAGGTTAGCTAGCTGTCAAAGAGTTTTTGTTTTTTTTTTCATCAGCTTGTGATTGGTTCTCCCCACTTTGGGCGGGACACGTCACAATAAAGCCCACACAATTACCTCGACAATCTGATTGGACAATTCTACTGTCATTTGAAATTAATCTCTCTGATTTATTATGGCCAGGGCCTCTGTAAATTTGTAGCAGGACCACCAATCAAAATCATGATGGGTTGACAAAAGTGCATTTTCATTTAACCCTGTATATTCCAACACAAAGTAAATAAACAGTTTATTTTTACTAATAAACGATTCCTTTATTTGTTCCACAGAGGGGAACTTTACAGCGCAACAGCAGCAAGAAGCAAAACACACAGTGGAAAATAGACAGTCAAAAATGCAATGCATAGAATAAAATGAAATAATAATAATAATAAATATAGAATGGAATATAAAAATAAAAACTAAAAATAAGAATAAAAATAAAATAATCCAAGACAAATAATTATGGCTGTAGTTATACCTGTACATAATACAGAGGAAGTGAGCCTGATCATATATGTATAATGTATAATGTCCAGGTATGAAAAGAGTGCAAAAACTGTGAAATAAGAAGATACACAACAGAAATGTAATGTTATCGTGCAGAGTCCAGTAAGTTATTTGTTTTTTGTTGTTTACTGTATTGTGTGTTTTGTTGTTTACGGCATTAAGTTTGTTGTGAAGTTTTGAATGAGCCTGAATGAGTACCTTTGTACTCCCTATCGTCCCCATCAGTGATGAGGCCAACAACAGCAGAGTCATCAGAGAACTTCTGGAGGTGACAGGATGAAGTTCTGTGTGAAAAGTCTGCGGTGTCGAGGATGAACAGGAAAGGAGCCAGAACTGTTCCCTGCGGGGCACCGGTGCTGCAGAGAAGCCGGTCTGACTCAGAGCCCTGCACACTCACAAACTGTGGTCTTTGTGTGAGGTAGTCCAAGATCTTTGTAGTGAGGTGGTGATCCACCTCAGCTACCTGCAGTTTGTCCCCCTGCAGCCTGGGCTGGATGGTATTGAGGGCACTGGAGAAATCGAAGAACATGATCCTCACTGTGTTTCCAGCCTTCTCCAGTTGGACGAGGACGAGTCTCTCTAGCGTCTTCATCAGCTGAGACGGCAGAGCTACTGGCCTGTAGCTGTTGAGCTCCTTGAGGTGCAATGTCTTTGGCACTGGAATAATGCAGGACATCTTCCATAGTTGTGGCAATCTACCCAGCTTCAGGCTCAGGTTGAATGTGTAACTAAAAATCCCACACAGCTGGTCTGCGCAGGACTTCAGGAGCCTGGAGCTGATCCCATCCGGACCTGTCACTTTCCTAGCCCTGTTCTTCTTCAGGGCCTTCCTCACCTGGTCTGTTGTGAGGGACAGGCTGGGGCAGGGAGGTGTTGGTGGAGGGGAGGGCCCAGGACAGAGTGTGAAGTGTCAGGCAGGTGTGAGGTGAAGGTCATGAGAGGGTGGGAGGGGGCACAGGGGGAGCAGTGAACAGGGGGCACAGTCAGTAATGGGGGTTGCAGCAGAGGAGACTGTCGGGGGAGGGGTGGATGCCTGATCAAATCTGTTGAAGAAAAAGTTCAGGTGGTTTGCCCCCCCGGTCTCCCTCAGGCTGGGACTTCTGCTCCTTGAAGCCCGAGATGGTTTTCAGTCCCTTCCAGACACCACAGACGTTGTTCTGCTGCAGCTGGTGCTCCATCTTCCTCCTGTAGCAGTCTTTCTCCTTCCTGATCTTCCTCCTAAGCTCCCTCTTCACAGCTCAGCTCCTCTTTTGCCCCTTTTCCACTAGTACCTACTCGGCTCGACTCGACTCGGCACGGTTTGCGCGTGTTTCCACTACGCTTTAG
>JBAJHX010000042.1:14027682-14055199 GCA_037176925.1 Amniataba percoides | reverse complement strand
GGCCGCCTCGCTGTGAAGACTCCACCCACACTGAGGGGGGACTTTTTGTAATGGAAACACAAGCGAGCCGAGGCGAGGCGAGCCGAGTAGGTACTATGGTATTAGTGGAAAAGCGGCATTTGTTTCCAGACACAAAAACTCTCCTCTTCTCCTTCAGGAGAGCCTTAATGCACGGGGTAATCCAGGGCTTGCTGTTTAAGAAACTCTGAACAGTCCTGGTGGATCTGATGTTCTCCACAAAGAGGTTTATGTAGTATCAAATTATGACTTGATAAAAAAATAGAATGTATTGCTTTCTTAATATTATTTTTCCGAATATTTTAAGCACTCTCTTGTTTTAATCCTGAATGATATGGTAACAACACAGAAGGTTTGTTAAAGGCTTCAGATTAGTAAAGTAATATGTGATTTAATAACTTACTGTAATGCTAACTTTACTAACAGTAAATCACATGATTCAACAAAGTAAAATACAGCTTAAAATTGTATCATAATTTGCACTGCATCCACAAATACCCCCAAAAAGAGCCCATGAAATATAGGCCTCTATAGGAGCCCCCCCCCTCTCTTTTTGTTTAACTGGACCATGGCTAAAATTTCTTTGATGTGAATATTTCACATTTGGTGCCATTTTTGGTACATTTAAAAGGAAAATCAAAGAATAAATGTAATTTATTCAGTACAATTTTTGTCCTGGTCTCTCCGCTGCTTAAAATGGGTCAATACTCAGTACCATACTGACAGCACAGTACTGAAGGAATAGAATATTTGCAATTGTAATTGTATTTCAATCACAAAAAAATGTCCTCTTTGTGTTTTCTCACTTACATTGCATTCCTTTTTTTCTTTTGTCACCAATGTTTCAGACCTGATCTGAGCACCTGTGAAGTGGATTGACTGATAGGAATACTGAACTGAACCTGATCCGAGTGCCTCTCAAAAACCAGTAAGTCTTACAAACTAGAAGGCTACTTATCATGATCTAAACAGCTTAAAATCCAGTCAAAACAGCAAACTTCATGGCGGAAAACACAGGATATCAACTGCCTGGGAGCAGTCTCCACGTGCTCTCTCACCTCCTTTCACTCGAGTCTGTGGGTTGTTAAATGAAATAATGTTACATTCCTCCTTTTCTGACTCTCCTTTCCTGTCCTTGGGCACAGAAACCTTGTCACTGCTCACATTTCTCCTTGTGTTGTAAATATCACACATTTCTGGCATAAAATCTTATGGTTTGGTGGTCTTACTTTTTTACCTTTTCCTGTACTCAAGCTTGTCAAAAGATTTCTGGAACAAAAGCCTGGAGGGGAGGAGATACTTAACGAATACTCAATGAGAGCAAAGATGAAGTACAGACACGGCGTGATCCTGTCAAGATTATTGTTACTGACATGGTGGAAATGTATGGGTATGAACAAAACTCATGTTTTCAAGAATCCAATGTGCAGACCTGTCATTCCTGAAGAGGTAATGATTCAAAAACCAGAGGATGTCGTTGTTGCATGTTACATGGAAGGTGTTTGAACGTGCTGAAACACTGGCACAATTTACCAGTCTCCATTTCACTCACTCACTCACTCCAAGTGTTAAATAATCATCTCTGCAAAGTGCTACTAAAACATTGACTTGTAGGGCTCAAGATTTACACTGAGGGTGTTGACAAGCACTGAAACTGTGTCAAAAGTATCACTTACAGTATACATTCTTGTTCACACATAGCTCTACATACTATATACATTATATATAATATATATAATATACATTACACTTTTGACAGTGTTCACCAAACTGTTGGACTTTAATATGCACTGAAACTAGTGTTAATTGTATAATATACTGTGATTTTTCTGTACACTAAGCGCTTCTTTAAAGAGATAGATGGCTTCTTTGAAAATGACTTATTAGTCATTTGCTAAACCTGTTACCATGCCCTGACAGTAGAACATAAAGCCATTTGACAAGGATTCACCACGCCTGAATCAAAACAGCCAATCAGAGCAGAGTATCTGATGGAGCTTCACTCACTGCTCCTGCACAGGCTGCGCTCCACCACACATGAGCTAACTCAGAGAGGACGCAACGACAACCAAATGGCAATGGGAAACAACAATATACCCAAAAGATAAGTTAACAGAAGAAGAGTGATGATACAAACTGTTAAAAAGAGAATTAGACTGAGTGATGCTGAGGTCAGGGGCTTTGGAAGCAAGCTGCTGCAGTGTCCAGAGAGGGGGAGGGAGCTGCAACATATACTCACTCTGATGTCCAAAATAAGAGCACTTTCTCCTAATCTTACTGACTGGCACTTTAATGCAAGAAAAAAAACAAAAAGCTTTTAAAAGGGTTGACTTCACAGAGACCATTTTGTTTGTTTGTGAAGTCTACTGCTCCTCTCACAGCTTAAACATAATGGGGATGGATCGCAGGCGACATGTGACAGGGACGTGGGAGCCAGACCCTTTGCGCACTTTTCAACTTGCAGAGTGACGGCTCGGGCCAAGAAGCAAGATTTAATTGCATGTGACGACCGAAGGCACTGACGGGGACCTTGGAGCCAGCAGAGACCCACCCGAGGAAAAGGTGAGGGAGGTGGTGGGCTGGAAACATCAGATTGACGCCCTCCCTGGAAGCCATTCGCTTGATTACACCCAGCCCACCTGAATCATACACCGCCGCCCTATTGCATCACACAAGTCAAAACAAATATGTTTTGAGTGTGCTTAACAGTCACCGGCTCCTTTGAGTCAGGCAACTTAACCTCCAACTTAAATCCATTAATGCTTGCTTTTTTCTTCCACAAGGCAAAGCAATCTGCATGAAAGTATTCATACATTGGGGGGAAAAGGGCAGGAATTAGGGGATTAGAGACTTAAGGAAGTCTCTCATCTGGAGCAGTTGTTACTGGATTTTTTTTGCCCTTTTTTAAACACAACAAAGAGCAGGTTTTTGAAAAAAGACTGGATCAGAATCTGTTATTTAGAGAGCAGATTAATATGTGGTTTTCCTCCAGTCTCCAACAGCAAAAGCTCAGAAGGAAGAGAAACCATGAGAGCAAAATGTGAGAAGACAGCAAGGCAAGAGGGAGTGAGATAAGCATGCAGCGCAACATCCTTTGATCAAAGTACGAGGACTTGAGGAATATTGGGCACCCATGCCTAAATTGTAGATTTTTGTGCTGCTGTCTGTTCGAGGAAGCTGGGAATCTATCAGTAGGACAATGGAGGCCCAGGAGCATGTGTCCTTTGAACTTTGGATTGTTCAGCCAGCAAAAAGTCACGACTACGGAGTCGAAAGAAGAAAAAAAAAAGAAAGAAGAATGAATGGACAGCGGGTGAAGGAGAGTAAGATGACTGGAGAGCAGCAGTGGTGATATCCATAAAATATATTGGAAACAGAGATTGGCAAAGAGTAAGATGCGATTGATGGTTTTCCTCTTTTTTTCTCACTCTCTGAATTTGTCCGTCTACTGGAAAACTAAATTGGTTCAGTCCTTCCATGGAGTTGAGTTGGCTCTACTGAAGTTGCATTAGGAAAGCAAATGAATCCCCAGCATGGCTTTACAACCCAGGGTACTGTGACTGTCTGGGTTTTTCTCAGAGAAATTACTTTCCTGATTATTTTTAAAAGGGTGCGCCTTAACCGTTACTCTATTTGTCATCATTTGTAGTTTACAATTTTCTTAGCAATGTTATAGATTTAAACTTGGCACATACACTGACATGTAATTTAATTCCCAGGTAATGCATGTTTTTTTTCGGTAATTTCCTTACATCCCTCCATTCTTCATTTTTTATTATTATGTAAATGTTCTTTACTCTCATTTAAAATAAGATACATTGAGTAATTTTCTTGGGATAAGAACACAATAATTAAGTCTGTAATTACTCAGTTTACTTTAAATCTGCTATAAGTGCTATTACATTAAGTGACTTCAGGGAAAAAATAGTGCCACTGAAGCTTCTAACAGTACACTTAAGTAAAATATTTCCTTAAACTACTCATCTGTGGCCGTACGGTTGCCCCAGACAACACAAATCGAAACTGGGGGAATTCCTTACTGGTTGGCTCGGTAAAAAGCGGGGAAAAAAAGAGAGTCATAATCATAAGAAACCAACGACAGCTACTTTACAAACACCAAGTCCCAGGAGTGTGCAGCCGCAGCAGAAAAGCTCTAACACATCAGCACTGATAAACACCAGCAAAATGTTGGCAATCACATCCAATGGAGACTTGAAGCACGGGAGGCTTCATTAGACTTTAGCAGCGTGGTTAGCCGCTGCGGTCGCCAGTGGGGAGGGTAATTATCACCATGATGTACGACTCTCCTTGGTGTCCTGTGCTCTTTGCCCCAGCCTCGTTCTGTCACAGTCTAACCTCAGCTATTACCACTTAAGTTCAATGACCCGCCGCTCTCAACTCACATTTTGGGACGTATAAAGTACCGTGCATTAACATTAACATCATTTAGTCAGTTCCTGCACACTGCATTTAATGCAGTCAGGTTGGATTTGCTATAAAATCTGTCAGAATGCTCAGTGTCCCAAAGGAATGTTTGAGGCAGAAAGATGCACTATTTTTTCAGTTTAAATGCAGCAAAGGGTTTGAGGATTACAAGCACCACGAGAAGATGGAATGAGAGAGAAGTTCATAGGAAATTCATTACATTCTCATCTTCTGGCGAGGTAGGAAAACTTCATTCTAACAGGAGGAATCAGGGTTCAAGAGAAATGCTGAATGTCTCATTCAGGGGTATTACTGATGCCTTTTCTTGTCTTGTTTTCTCACAGCTTTGCAAAATAAATGGCGAAGTTATTTTCAACACTACATTTGAGCTAATTTTTTTCTGAATCTGAATATACTTTACTAAAAAAAACAGAACATGTTTAAGCATTAGCTAAAAATGATGTAGAATGGCAGCTTATAAAACACCAAGTTCATGGGCGTTGTGGTGTTAAAAGTGGTGTTGAGCCCTTATCGTTCACGAATTACAACAGCTGATAAACCCAGATTACTCTGCCCTGTCGGGGAAAATAGCATCTGTTCATGGCAGACCGTGTTAAAACATCTCCACAGGCTATAAAAAGACAGTGTGTGTTTGACGCTGATGCCTGGACTCCCTGAACGCAGCGCCGTCTCTCTCTCTCTCTCTCTCTCTCTCTCTCTCTCTCTCTCTCTCTCTCTCTGTCTCTCTCAGGCTCACCTGAGGTCACGGCTCCTTCCCCACATGTAGGGTACAGGCCAGTTTAACTGCCGGGCTCCTCAGGGACCCGGGCTCCTGCTTTATTCCAACATATGTAATAAAAAGTGATGATGAAAGTGAATTGGAGAGCAGCTAGCAGTAATGAGCTAAGCAGCTGTTTTTGAACACGTCTCTATATGGTGCTGCCAAGTGGAAAAGAGCCGCTGCATCAACCTATTTTCCTCATAAATGGTGATATAGCGTTTATTCCTCTGCCAGAGAGCCAGCAGCGGATGTGGACAGATATCGTCAAATTTTATGTGACGCTGCCAGATATGATTTCCTTTCATAAGCTAAAAAAGATAACTAAATCCACTCCTATAACTGATTAGGTTAAGGGGGATTACTTTTCAGACACATACCACAGCAATACCAATATAAAACCATACCAGTATAATGTAGCACTTGTATGAATTTTTTACACCTTAATCTAGGGATTATCCAATTAAGGCAACAAACTTCCTAAATGCAGAAATTATATGCATTACTCCACATTACACTGTTATCAGAACATCATAATATGCAATAAACTAACTGTCTAAACAGTCTCCAACAGTGTCTTTAGGCACATTCAGGTCACCTGTGTTTTGCCGGTGCCTAGAGCCTGGAACATAATCATTGAAGTCCTGCATATAAAGAAAGTTGTTAAACTTCCATACTGATGACAACACCACCAGCTGCATTTGCAGGTATAACAGAGCTCATTTCGTACCACACCCAACCACACGTCTGAGATTTTTAACCAGAGGGGGTTGCAATACAGCAACTCTTCGGCGCAGTGTGAAATTACTCTTTAACTAAATAAATATCAATCGCATTAGAAAGGTGAAAATCAATGTGAAAGTAATTAAATGCACTGAGCGGTGCATTTGCAAACTGATACAGTGACAAAATATTCCAATATGCTGATTTAGGGCTTAGTATTATTTTGAAGTGCAGTTTTATTTTGAAGTCCAGAAACAACCTTCTCATAAAGAAAACATTTATCCTTTTTTTCTGTTGAATTTGCTGTTTTCATTACATTCTGCTGAAGTGACTTGCTACTGTGCGTTCACCATTCCTAACAGCCTGAGTCTGTCGAGTCAGCCATACGCGGCAATGAAAGGCCCATTAAAAGAAAATAAAAACAACATGACAAATAGCTTTAAAGTCGGCTTCAAATCCGCCCTCATGGCAACCTGAAAGACCGTTCGGTTTGTTGAGTAAATGAATGTATTAGTATCACAGTAGTCATTTCACAAATTAATTTAACCTCTAATTACCCCGACTCCCGAGCTCATAGCCGCCTTGCCCCGCGACGCCGTTCGGGGGGTCAGCAGAGAACAAAGCCAGGGTCAGCGTCAATTACAAAAAACAATGGCCCACAGAGGCACATAGCGGCTTTAATTACAACCCCTAATGGAAAAAAGGCATGCCCATGACTACTTTAAAATGCAAGCTAATGGGAAGAGAATCTATGGGGATGGCAGGGGAGCTGCATCTCAGTACATAAATGTTTCAGGTACACGTGTTTGCTCCTCTGTGAGCACTCAATGTGATGTTTGAGGTAAAAAAAAAAAAAATCATCAGGCGGACTGAAAAAAATCCTCCTGTCTGAACAACCTCCCACCTCACCTGAACGATATTAACAGAGATGAGCAAAGATCCTAAAGCTCGTCAGTGCCAGACACACATGAAGGGTGCTCACAGCCGAGTGAGATCACTGGTATTCAAATGAACACAACAGGAGATACAGACTCCACCAAAAGCAGCAGTGGGACATAAAAAAAAAAATTCTGTGCTTGATGGCGCAACCTCCTTAAATTACAAAACCTCAGCTGTCATATTACATTTTCAGATTTTACTGATTCCACTTTGAGCTCACATTCATCACTACAAAAGATTTCCAGCCTGGAAGACAATATTGTTGCCGTAAATTAGACCTCTGTGGCTAATAGATTCTGTTTCAGTCATTTGTCCACGCTGCAGTACGGGCTGTCAAAGTGTGGCTGTTGAATGTGCATCTTTTTGAGGAGATTTATGCAACATAATGTGGTTAAGATCACATGCTTGTAGTCGGGCTCTTTTCCTTTCTGTCCCTGCGTCAGGCAGACTTGAAAGCAACTTCTTTGTGTCAGCCTCCATTCTCTGTTGGTATGCTCTAAAGTGTACATCAAAGCCTGCCACTTCCTTAGCCTTGTATTCATGAGTATACAGCAGCTATCAGTAAAGAGGGCAGTGGAGAAAAAACTGTTCCTCTGAGCACTACGCAGTCTCGTCCAACTCACTTTAAGTAATGTTGATGTTCATGCCGACATATGATTATTGTAGTAATTAAAGCCTAGATTCAGATTTTTTTTCTGTCAAACCTTCATTCTTCAACAGCAGATAACATCAGTTGGGTTCATTTTGAGTTCTAGAGATGAATAATGCTGTCTGTTCAGAAGCTTTTCCACATACTGCATCTCACTCTACGATTTACCATTTGTAACACGAGTTAAGTCAATTTCAGCCTTTAAAAACCAAGTAGATAACCTGTATAAAAATAACTATTAGTCTTATTTGTTAAAACTTTCACTCTGTCCTAACAGTTTAATTAGATCGAGAAACTCTGCAGGGAGCGGCTTTGGAGGCGAGCTGGAGAGAAGCAGGGGGTGACAGGAAGGGATCTGGAAGCTGTAAAAGTCTGGTAAAATGTTCAAGCTAACACCACTCTCTTCTTAATCTTCCTGACTGCACTTTTTTATTGGGCGATATGTTACACCAGTGTAAGACAGAATACATGTCATGCCCCCGTAGAAATGACTGAATATTAATAACATGTTAACTTTAATCCAAAATATAAAGCAACTCCTGCAAAACTCAACAACAGTCTATTAGACAGTGTGTTATCAGACTATATTAACATTAACATTCTTTTTTTCTCCCAGAAGCCCTTTCTTTGGCTCTCTTTGAAACATGGGTACTTTTCACTTGTCCTGCAATTTTGTGTAATTATCTGGTCTGCACGAAACACATCTGTGTTATTTACTGATTTATTTTTCTGTGAAAGCCCATTAGCTATTGTTTTGGTGATTCACATCCCGGTGCTTCTTTTCCACCCACATGCGAGCGGGCTGTTTTGGCGCTCTTCTCACATAAACAGTTTCTCCGCTAATAAGCTGCTGCTCTAAATGGCAGCCATACCGGGTGCATGTTCCTGTTTGAATTCATGGATTAGTTTCCAACAAATATTGCAAAAAAATATCAGTTTACATTCGTTACATTCCTTAATTTAATAGAACTATCAGTTACTGCTGCTTCCTGAAATACCTTTTCTTGGAAAGACGATTATGTTTACTTTTTACCTGGGATTAATTTTCCTACCCCTTGTGCACTTGTTCTTAAAACATCTTTTATGGGCTGGTATTTCATTACATTTCAGTTTCTTATTCTGGATTTGTTGTTTTGTCCATAAGACTTTTCTTTCAGCCAAATCACAAATAAATACTTTGTCAACAGCATCAATAGCAATGCTTTCACAGGAAATGCATTCCCTTTTTTTAAACAAAGGAAATAAACCATTTGACAACTGTGTGCAGCTTTGTCTGTGGATTATCCAGTATAACTGGGACAATGTTACAGGGAGGACATTCTGTGATTGTGTGCTTCAGTGCTGAAGTTTCTGAATGCTATAATGATTTATTTTTGTTGTTGTTCTTTGTTTGTTCTATTCTATAAGCGGCACTAATTAAATTCCATAAGGGAGTGAGCTGCGAGGTTAGAATAGTCTACCATGGTATGCAGTTTCACATCTCAATATGAAAACATATCTTGATATGGACATTTTTCCTGGAAAATCAAATGAAAAACTGTTTATGGAGGAAAAACAGTTATACAAAAGTGTCTACTTCTGTCCACTCTACTGAAATGAATATCTGAAAAATTTGGATTGCATTACATGGATATGATGAAATAAAAGTACAATCCAGTTCTGCACACTATAGTCTCATTTAAACGGAAGTATTTTATAGCTACTGTGGAAGCAGAAATTTCATGGGTATATAAAATCGGAACCATCTGCATAGGAAATGCCACTTGCAGTAAGTGGGAACATGCAAAAATGGATGAACCTAACCTTTAACGATGGTAATTTTTCACCCTGTATGTATATACTGCAGCCTGAGGAGCCGCCGTAAAATAATAATTGCATTGCCATGAAAACAATGTAAAGAACTATTGCACACCGTTGCGCCACATATTTCTGGTTGTTTGTAGTTTTAGTGCTCTTGGAGTTCAAACGCGTTCTGCTGATTGTAAATCTCTGTGAAGACGAGCATCAGCTGAACGCCTAAATGATCAAGTGGCACCTCGTGAATCATCGAGAACAAGACGCGTGAATACATTGCGAGCGCCACATCTCATCATTAAAAATGTTCCCACGAAATGATGCGCTCGTCCCTTCTGAAGCGAGCAGGCAGCGGCCCTTTAAAAATAAGCATCCCTTTGACATGGCCTCTTCAGCACAAAGCTAACACAGCGAGACATGGATTTGTTAGCACAGACATCTAAAGTGTTTTAAATCGAGAGCGGGAGAGGGAGACCTTTACATTCCCACCCTCATGTTAGATAAAAGGAATAAATACACTGCCGGACTGGAAGTCAGCCGTAATGACCCAATTAACGATTCTCAATCCGAAGAACATCTCTGAAAATAAATTAACGGCGAGCAAATGAATATCTTCATGCTGTCTCTCTTCTTCTGGCCCCTCGTCTGCATTTCTCATCACCCATCAGCCCTTTCTCCCTCCCCGATCTCCTCTTGTTCCGTTTCCCTCCTTGCCCCCGTCTCTGGTCTCTCTCTCTCTCTCGCTCTCTCTCCATTTCAAAAGGACAAATGTTTCCTGCAGTCACTGTAGCGCTGCATTGGTATTCTGCTCTCAATTTAGCCGAGAGCCAGACAGCAGTATCTGCTTCTAGCAACCACACGGCAATCTGACACAGAGAACGCAGAGAGAGGAAGAAAAGGGCTCGAAGAATTAAAGGAGCTGGGAAATATGAGAGGGCGGCGGCAAGGAAGGCTTTGACAGAGAGACAGACAGACGGACAGACAGACAGACGGACCTATGTGGCTGTCCAGCAGTGACATCATATGCGACAGAGTGGGGCCTCTTAACAGCCATAACTCATCCACAAGAAATGAAGGACTCTGATTTCTTTTTTTTTTTTTTGGCTTCTCTTTAGAGAGCAAAAAGCAAAACAATGCAGCTTGTCGAGCTGTTAAAGACGGCTCTCAACTTTCTACATCAAAACTCAAAGGCTTTTATCTAAATCATGGCTCCATGCTGATTTTATTCTTCTTACTTCAGATCTATCAAAAGAAACACTAAAACAAACAAACAAAAAAACTTGAACAAAATATTTTGTTTGGGCTGATTCCTTTTCTCGGCACTGTCAAAGCTTATCTGGGAGTGCCACAGAAATGTAAGACTTCAAACAATTGGCACATAACTTCCGGCGCAGTGGTTATCTACCTTTTGAAGATTCCATAATTACAAGTCATTTCATCACACGGGAAAAGGTTGGAGCCACGGAGTCTATCGATTATTATGGGGGTTACGATGCAGCATGTGCGCTAACAGGAAAAAATGCAGATAATGTAGAACGAAGCCCCCCCACCCACCAAAGTCCATAACAAACGATCCAAACAGAGCGAGTGCTTTCTGATGGCAGAGGGAATGAGAGAATTCACGGGCAACGTGCGGAGATGCAGACAGTTTGAAAGAACGAGAGGAGGGAGATAAGTGCAGAGGGAGGAGAGAGCGGGAGTAGGAAGTGCTGACAGCGGGTAAAGGTGAAAGAGAGATAAGTGGAGTAAGGGAGTGAACTCGGGAGAGACGGAGAGTGGGGAGGTAAAGAGAGATGGAAAGCCCAGATAGCCTTGAGAGGCGAAAGGCAGGAGGGCGGGTGAAGGAAGTGCTGCGGGACGAAGAGAAACAGAGAGATGGATGAACGTGAGGGGAGAGGGGTGGGGGTGGGGGGTATAGATATGGAAATGTGATGTGTCAGTGAAGGAGGGAGCCAGAGGTGTAAAACAGAACAGAGTTTGACACGAGCTGACAGCACGGGAGCACATCCCAAGAGCAAACGAAGGCAAAACCTGAGTGCACGCCGGAGACAATGGGCTCGGAAAGAAAGAGGGAAGACAGAGATAAAGAATGGAAAAGAAAGGAAGGAAAGAAAGCTAGTTGAAAAGCAGACCTACAATGTGTGATTCTGCATTTGAAATGTTCTGTTAAGATATTCAGCACCTTTGATGTTAAGTATTGTTTAAAAAAAAAACAGCCACATTCAAATAGCACCTGTGTCATGTCAAAAAC
The DNA here is from genome assembly GCA_037176925.1 of Amniataba percoides. Lineage (NCBI taxonomy): Eukaryota > Metazoa > Chordata > Actinopteri > Centrarchiformes > Terapontidae > Amniataba > Amniataba percoides. The sequence continues at coordinate 14,043,622 of JBAJHX010000042.1, read as the reverse complement.
TCTCGCATGAGTCATATAATCCCTTAGAAAGTGTTTTTCTTTTTTCATCTTAAAAACAATTTTGACAATAGAAGACTGAAAATAGCAAAATTCCTGCCCCCAGTGGCGTTTTAATAGAGCACCTCCCTGCCTCCCTCTAACTGGGTCTAGACCTCAACCATTAAACGCCGCTAGAAAGGAGACACCCCACCACCTCACAACAAAGAAATGACTCACTTGTGACTTCTCTGCAAGTCACTTGGAAAAGGTCAAGGAGAAACTATTTTAATACAATTACACATCAGCACAACTTGTGTTACTGTGCACGATCTCTCCTAGCACCGACAAAGTGAGCCCTACAAAGGTAAGGTAAGGGAATCTTCTGAGTAACCAAATCAGAATATCTTTCCCTATAATAGATTTATGTTAGCTTCTCCATGACTACCGCACAGAAATAATGCAATGAATCAAGGGCAGGTGCAGTGTGATGATGCAGTATGATGGGTCCTTACCTTCCTTGCAGTACTTCCCCTTGAAGCGGGTGTGGGTGCAGTCACAGTGAACTTCTCCATACTGAATAGAGCAAAACCCTCCATTGAAGCACGGGTTCTGCTTGGTGCAGAGGTACTCCAGGTCGCTCTGAATGCCCTGGCTGTTTAACAAAGTAGGAGGGATCTCCCCCACCTTCAGGTTGGAGATCAAACCCTGGAAGGGCGGCTCGTACTTGACTGTGCTGGACGTCAGCGCAGAGAGGCGCACGTCGGGTGGGATCCCGCCCACAAACAGGTCGCTGACCACCGCCATCTCCTTCCTCTTGGACTTGACCTCGGCCGTTTTCGTTTCACCGTCGACCATCAAGATGGTCTCGCGGTAGTTGCGGGTGAGCAACACCATGTGCCAGCGGTCGTCATTCACCCTCGTCTCCATGTGCAGAGTGGCCGGCTCGGCGCAGTGGATGGCGAAGCGCAGCTGGAGGCGCCCACCGGCGATCAGCAGCTCCAAGAAGTCACAGTTGCCTCCATCGTCCAGGTAGAGTACCAAGGCTTTGCTTATGTTGGTTTTGAGACTGAAGCTCAGCTCTCCCACCGATCCAGCTTCCCAGCGTCCGTAGCGCGCCCACTGACCGGGCGCCCCACCAAATTCCAGCATCTTCACTGTACTGAGCAGGCTGAAGAGGGCCAGGGGCCACAGGGGGCAACACAGGAATCTTAACCCCCTCGTCATGCTCAAAGTTCCCAAGTTTCCCCTTCTGTATTTGATGCCTTATAAGACTAATGAACCACAGAGGTGAGGCCAAGTGTCACTGTGGCTGGCAGATTTGAAATGTAAACAACAATATTTATATATGACCAAACTGGGATACAAAGTGCACAGGGTAAAGTAATCCTCACACAGACACACTCCAAATTTCCTGGCGAATCAGCAGTTTGTATCTCTTCTCTCTGATGCTCTAATTCTTGTCCTTATCCTGACTCTCTCCTTCGCTTCTCCATCAGTTGGTGCCTCTGGGACTTGGAGGAAAGGAATGAGGAATAGCGGGAGTGTAAAAGAAGGGGGGGTAGGGGTATGATAATTTCAACACAGCAGTTTCTTTAAAAGCCTCTTGGTCTATCCTGGACCGAAAATAGAAATTTCGTCTCCAGAATCCAGATCTCAGTGCAATTTCCAGGAACTTTGAGCTGCCGCCTAAAGCTTGGGGGAAGAGTTATCCGATTGTGATCTTTCTTTAAGGGAGCGCAAGCAGAGGGAAACGAACAAAAGAGCGAGGAAGCCACGGAGTAGACGGGTATCAGAGCTCGCTGGCGTCTGCTGGAGCGTTCATGGTTTCAGCCCGAACCCCATTCCTCAGTGAGGGACCTCGGAGCTTTACACGGGTTTGGGCCCCATCCTCATGGTGGCAGCTGGGGATCTGGAAGAAACGCACAAACACAAACACACCGTAAGTTAGATGCAAACATGTATCAGAGCATTTCATGTTCAGATAAAAACATGGCTCTTTCTAGGTTAAGTTCATCAGCAATTCCTCTGTTGTTTTTCCACACTATTATTTTCTCTTATCTTCTTATCTGCTTTGCCTTAAGTTTGCTTTTGCCTGCAGTTTTAGACACCGCGTCCTATCTATAAAAATCCCCATGCTCTTTTTCAGTTGAAAGCTGACACTTCAAAAACAAAAGTTTGAGCAATAAATTCGCTTTCTGAGTTTTGCATGGCGCCATAATTCCCAGAGGGGCCCGAGCAATATGACTGTCTTATTTCATCTGCTCCCTCTCAGTCATGTCAATAGACATCTCGAGCAATGTACTGAACATAACGCTTTCAGATGCAGTGAAGAGAGCTGTCATCCACGCGCGCCGTTTGGCCAGTCAGCAATAGAGTATATCTGATAAATCACACGCTTCCACTGTGGCATACACACACTACGGACATGCATATGCAAACACACACATCATTAAATTAAATGCAATTCAGAGTGGAGTGCTGCAGAGTCAATAGCTATCTGAATAGCCGGTCTTGACCCTGGGGCTTGGCCTAATCCCTAGCCATTATTTCTTGAGTGCGATCTAATTTCCATAACAGACAGTCTACAATTAAAGCTAGACTCGCCCCTGTACATGCTCCCTCGTGCTATCCTGCCTGGCTTCAAAGTGACAACAGCGATGACGCCAGCATACGAGCAGGAGAGGAAGTGAGAGAAATACAGAGAGAGAGAGAGAGAGAGAGAGAGAAGGTTGCACAATCATGATCTCGGAGGGGCGAGGCTTAGCGTCGACGGAGAAATATGAGGGAGGACTGAGGGGACAGAAGGAGTTGTGAAAAAACAGAAGAGGGAGGAAGACAGATAATTTTATTGCTATTTTTCTCTGGGCGATGTTCATGTTTGCAAGTGAGAGAAAGGGCTGCCTTCGCATGGAACTAGTGAGGGTGCATTTTCTTTTATGTGTGTGTGTGTTAGTTAAGCACAGTACTTATCACATTTGGCAATCAAGTGCTTTATATGTGAAAAAATGTGCTTAGCATAGGAAAAGAAAAAAAAGGTCACTGTTTTTTCCCAAAAATAACAAAAAAGCAACTGTAACTATTGCTGATCACCACACAAATGAACTCACTCTTAATAGCCTCATAGAAATGTGTTAAAAAAAAAGTGTTTAAGGTATATGAGCCCTTTTTTTAGCCTTAACTATGGTACGATTTTGACATTGATAATGAAAAGCTATAAGGGAAGCTTGCATCAGAGCACATGGGAATGCATTTCATTTGGTACAAAACATGTGCAAAAGAAAACAAAACACTGGCAGGTAGTTTATTTGTTATATTTAGCTTTTTTCCCCACTCGCCACTGCTGAAATGTCAGCAGGAGATACGATCTGCAGTCTGCGTTGAGTGTCTTGCTTCCTGACACAATCTGGTACACATCTGTGAACACATGACTTACTGTATGTCAGACTGCTGTTAAATGGGAAACGCTGCCTGACAAAATGTCTTCTAATGTGCGGCGGGGACAACGTGCCTTGAGGACAGACAAAACTGGGGCTGGTTTATTTTGGTCCGTGAGCGCCCACTTTGCATGTTTTCACACATTCCTCCCTCGTCTGCACACATTTAAACACACACACACACATATGCTACTGCAAATTAGCAGGCATGATTCACAGGGTTCATCAACAGCACCTCTGAGAACAAACACACTTCTTCTGGATAGGTGATCTACACTGTAAATTCACATGGGCAGGAATAAACGTAATTACACTGAACCGCACACATCTCCAACTAATACGCAGGCACGCGCTCCATCATGAGCAAACAGACGGATGTTTTATACGCACACATGCAAGCCCTCCCTTCTCCCACCCACGCAGATCATGACATTGTTTTAATTGCCATTATGAACATCAACAAAAACACGATAAAACCCCTACACACGCTGGGACCAAAAGAATTGCATTTTGTGAACAATTTGAGAGCTTACGCTTGCTTAATCAACCATTGTTTTAACCACATCTGCGTCCCTTATGGGTAAATAGATTTGGAATATTCCCTGGCCAAATTGAATATTCATTGAGTTATTTCTGTCTGGTTGGGGACTCTCTACCACAACAGACAGAAGCAGCGTTTCCTGCTCTTTTCACAGTGCCGCGTTAATGAAGGTGTACTGTTGAGTTCCTATGTAACCTCCATGCATTGTGTGACTAAATATTGGGGGGCTCGCCTGATGGTACTATTAAATCCCAAGGACACTGAGGAAACATAACAAGCCTCAAGAGATAACTAGAGCTCCGAGGGCTGTGCTGTGTTGTGTGTTTTGTGTGTGTGTGTGTTTGGGGGTTTGTGACTGATTCTAGTTGCGTGTGCAGCTGTCTGCATTCAGCAAACCAACTGTCCTTGTGTGACAGTGCAGCGTTCATCTGGAGCATCCTTGGTGCATGTTTGTGTGTGTGTCTATATTTATGCCTGCATTCGCAATGATGATTTTTGTCACACTTCTGGTCCATGCAGTCTCCTCTACCGCATTTGGCTGCAGTATTGTTTTACAAACGACATGTACGATCCACCTTCCATCCAGTTTCAATCCAAAAATAACCCACCGATTTTTTTTTTTCCAGACTGCTAGCGTGACATCCATCTGCCTCGCTTCTCTCCTCAAGAAAAAAAAGGACAGCTCTCTCCCTCTCAGTGCTGGGCTGAGATGCAGCAGAGCCGGGCAACTTGACTGAAAGAGCAATCTGTACCCAGCCTCATACATCCTGACACGACTTCTTGTCCAAGTGAGGCTCTGCAACCCCCAGGATAACTGCATGGTCATGTGAGCCACCGCCGACCCATTTCCTCTCACATCATCCCACAGGGAGCGTTGGCACGATCTTGACAGAAACTCTGCTACAACTCTTTAAGAGTCTTTGGCTACATCCACACTGCGGTGGAAACTGTCCCATTTATTATTTTTATTCCCTCATTTGTAACAGATTGAATGCCGTCTATGACAACAACCAAAAATACTTCAGAGTTTGCCTTTTTGTTTTATTCTGCACAAAACTGTCTCAATGTTCCAACTGGAACTACTCAATAACTGCTGTGACAATAAGTTCATGTTAAATCCCAGATTTGAGCTAGTTGTCGTTATTTTCATGCCTGCTGCAGTTTAGCTGAGCCAGCATTAGCGAGACAGCAATAGACAGAAACTGAAAACCAGACAATTCAGTTGAACCTCAAAAGATTACATAATAACCAAAAGATGTTGGAGGGAGTTCTTGTATGTTCACTTTATTTTGGCTTCTCTTGTAATCGACTGCTGTGACAGTATATTTGGTTGACATCCAAGAGAACATGCAGACCCTCATAGACTTTATATTGGTTTGCTAACAATGCACACAGCACAAAGTGCACAGAGTTCAGAGTAAATGTCACTCTAACAAGCATGTACCTACTTGTTGGGGTACTTGCTTGCACTTTTTTTTTAAATGAATTTTGATGTGCTCTCCGGCATTGTGCATTACAGGTGAGCATAAATGTGTGTTTTACTGTTTAATCCAATTCCTTGGAGAGCTCTGCCTTGGCCTAAGGTCCTTCAGATTCCCCACAGACCAGACTACACCTGTTGTGTGAAGCTGTGCCAAGCTTTCATCCTCCTTGCACAACCACTCAGCTTACAGACAGTCAGGTGAAGTCTGGTTTGAATACTTCGCAGCCCACCAGTGCTGCACCGAGTTCAGTGTTCTGCATTGTTCTTTTTTTTCTCCTGAGGGGCAGCTTATTTAGAATTGTAAATATGACACTGAAACACTTTTCAAGTGCAATAAAAAATGGCTGAAGCGTATGAAATATTTATACAGTACAATAATCCCAACAAAGGATAGAGGGGGAGCTCACACAAATATTTACACATGCAAATAATTTTCCTATGCACAAATACAGTGGCGCGTATGCATTATGCACACAAATTCCACATGCGTACATCCACGCCCCCCCCCCCCCACACACACACACACACACCATATCCCAGCCAGGCAGGAGTCATTAATCCTGGTCTGTGAGAAGCTCAGCAGTGTACCATCCGTCAGCATGAGGCTGCTGCTGCCGCTGCTGTGCTCTAATTAACCAGAGAGGCACGCTGAGCCACTTTTAATATTCCTGGTCAAGATGAAGAACAAGGATTTAAAAGTGGTGGGAGAGGGAGTAGCAAAGTGAAACATGGGAAGAGAAGGCTGGTGCCAAGACGTTTTAAATATCGAAGATGAAGGGAGTCAGACGGGGGAGATTTGGAAACCAGACGTTTCTCAGAAAGCTGTAAATAAAATATTTGTGTTTTTCAGTGGAAATTCTTTGCAAAACGAGCGAGCAATCACAGAAGACAACATGATTTTCTTTCTTTTCCTACTAGCCCCTCCTCCACACATCCTTGGGTAAAAATCATTGCAGCCTGGCATCAGCTTACTAATTACCAAAAAAGTGAATTTTTACAAATGGAAAATAAATGCGCAGGCCATCTACAGAGAGATGATTTGATATTAGGCAGTGAAGCAAAACTTTCACATACTTTCTGAATCATGAATGTTGTTGTTTATAGTCTGTGCCACCGTGTTGATACGATGTTTCCAGACTTCTCGGGTGGAGACACTGTGTACGAGCTTCGTTCTCGAGGACTGCTGTAGCGCATCCTTCCCATTAGAAAGCCAAAATGTTCTGGCTGTCTGACATCGCTGGGACGCTCAGCTCAAGGATGAAGAGACGGCTCTATGACTCAGGGAGCAGATAACAAAGACGGCATGAAAAAGAGAGCAAACCTGCATTTCAAAAAAAAAAGAAAAGAAAGAAAGAAAGAAATGATGGATATAGAGAAACTGGGTGCAAAAAAAAAAAAGACCTCATCAGTATGTGAAAGCTCAGCGCCACAGTCCTCCAGTGAAGCGGAGCATGTGAGCCAACGCGGAGGTGATCGTGCCGTTATTCTACATCACACCACCGCCTTTGATCAGCCTCGCCAGCCGTAAGCCGCTAGTGACTAGCTCTGGCTGTTCGTGCTAACTGCATTTAGCCCTGATGAGGAGATGCTAATGAAACAGATCAAGGGCTTTAGCCTTGCTGGTAGCTCTGTAACAGCCAGATTAATAATGACTTTGCGGCGGCGCCTTGTTGCGCTTTCCGCCGTGACACCTCGGCAGGGTGACGCGCGGGGAGTAAATGAATTTGCTCTGCGAGCTCAAATTTACACCCTCAAATGTCGCGAAAGGGAGAAGGCGAGTCGTACGGGGTGAATCTGAAGTGCATAAAAGGAGAGGTGCGAAAGAAAACCACGGCGAAGCACTCGCAGGAGACGCCGCTTGGCTCTGCAGTAACATGTCATGCAAACGTCTCCCTTCATTCATTCATCAAAGCAATCAATAACCACTGACTGGAAATAATGATGCTTTTAAAAAGGCCGGGTGAGGAAAGTTGTTTTCAACTAATCTGGCTAGTCAAGAGATCAATGCCACAGGGCACAGTGGACTCGCCTGTGTGGATGTGGAGCTGACAGCCAGCCTCACTCTCACACACAGACACACACACACACACACACACACACACACACACACACACATAAATAGAGACATAAAGGCGAACAGTCACAGGCAGGCCCCTCAGCGTCACTCATAAAGTCATTATTACATCCCTAATCATACCAACAAAATGGCCGACAAAGAGAGAGTGAGCAGAGGGAAGTGGAGGGAGAGGAGAGAGAACATGAATATAGGGGAAAAAAACAGAAAGAGGACGTCAGTGACACTCAGCCTGCGATGCTACTTGAGGCACTATTGTGCAGCAGCAGCAGCACACGAGCTCACACGCACGTCACAGGCGCCATTAGGTTCGCGTGCCACATCGCGGCCTCATCGTACCGCGGCGGAATGCGCCAATCACGTCGTGAGAGTGGAGGACTGACGGAGAGTTTTTACAGCACGCGTACTGTAGCATCAGCGTATGGCTGCTTGCTCATCCAAGCCCTAAATACCTCTCTCGCTTGTCCTTCCGTCCTCCTCTTTACCTCCCCATTTTGACACTAACCTCCTCGTAATGCCTCTCATTTCCCATCACGCCTCTCCCACCTCGCACTCCCTCTCTCTTTAACTCCCTCTCCCGGTTCATCCAGCCATCCATCACCGCCCCACTTTGGTTCCACCTACTTCCAACCTTCCAGAGGAGCGAGAGCTGGCAGACTGGGGCGCGGCCGACGCTCCAAAGTGTAAATCCAGATGAATCAGTGTGCGCTAAAGGAGAATGAACCGCTGCTTTGCTTAGGCTCTCACTCCTGTGTGGGATTGATGGTGAACCCAGATGAATGTATGAATGCACCAATAAAGGGTGTAAATGGCTGTACTTTCAACACCTGCAGGGGTAAATTATTGTGTCTGCGTGTTTGTGTTTGTACGTACAAATGCACATAGGAGCACCAATCAGTGCCAAAAGTGGAGCGCAATCAGGCAGATCTGGGCATCTACTGTATATTTAGACTGCAGAGGTTTAGAAATCCCTAAGTGCTGCTTTCCTCCTCTTTTTTTCCTTAAGTGAGATACTGAGCCCGTACCTGTTCTCCCGTTTTAAGTTGCTTTGCATGCTTGAAATGTAAAATGTTTGCTGGGGGGCGTGTGGGAATGTGGCCGATTACATTTGTGTGTCTCAGTGTGTGTATTGTGTGTGTGTGTGTGTGTGTGTGTGTGTGTGTGTGTGTGTGTGCCCAGCAGCATGCGTGTGGCTGTCTTCGTGCCCGGAGATGTTTTGGTAGGAAGCACAAGGCTCACTGGCCAGGCCTTGAGACTCTCCCGTTCCAATTAACCAGCCCAACAGCCTGCAGCTGTACTGGCCTTATCTGGGAGAGGAGAGAGACAGAAAGAGAGAGAGAGAGGGAGGGGAGGAGGAAGTGATGGAGTGAGACAGGCACATAGGAGAGACAGGGACAGTTGGAAGGCAGTGGCTTGAGAGGGGAAGAAGAGGGGAGGCTGAACCTGCTCGGTGGTGCCTCATCATCCAGAAAATCTACCCAACACAAACACACACATATACACACTCTCCTTCCTTCATCTTCTCCCCATCAGGTGAAGGGTGGGAACCATCTTGTTAAGAAAAACAAAGACCTGCCAGCGCCTCAGCGTGGGGAGCGAGGAACTGCCGGTGTGTCGTCTGACGAAGGTATTGTGTCTATTTTAGGAAGAAAAGAGGTGCGCTGTCAATTTCGCCACCGGGCCTTTTTCTATAGCCATTGTCAACTGGAGGGCAGGAAAAGGACACTCATTCAGCAGCAGTCGCTCAGAGTGAGGCAGGCGACTCAAACGTCAGTCAATCCAATCGATGGATTTTATTGCACGGCAAAATAGGAGGTGAGAGAGGTGAGAATTGATTTTTTAAAAGGAGATGTTTGATCTTAAAATTAGCTCATTTCCAGTGAGTTATGAAACCTCGATCTGAACCGATCATTTGTGCTGACTATTTTAAGTATTCAATAATCCAAAAACCACATTTTTAACAAGCCACGGTAGTGACAAAGACACACACAAACATGTGTTCAAACTTTTAAAATGTGAGTAGAAATTACAAATCAAATGCCTCATGAACATAATGTGATGACTGCACTTTCTCCTACAAAATGTCTCATGAAAAAAAAAGCATCTTTTTCTTTCCCAGGTCAAAAGTTCAGCCAAAAATTGAGTGTATGGAAGCTGTAGAAGTGTAACTAAGAATTTTATCCTTCACACATTAGAAATATAGAAAGAGTCTGATGTGTGATCTTCACATCAGTCAGATTCCTGCTCGTTATGGCTGCGTTTTCGTCTTCTTTTAGGTCCATGTTGTGTGCATCTCAAAGTGTCATGTTAATTTTCCTAAATTAGACCCTCGCGGTTCCTGCCTACGCATATAAGAGCCTGAAATTATGTTTACATTTCAAAGGAAACCATTGCACTACAGTTTGAGATTGCCTCTAGAAAATTGCTTAAAAAAAACAAAACAAAAAAAAAAAACAGGGCCATTAGCAGCTGTATGTGCTGGCAGTCATCCCATCTTTCCTGCATGTTAATTGGGCCGATGGCAGGTGCAATTAGAGGCCATTTCTGGTTCCTGAGTGGCCAGTGACAAGAAGCATTACCAGCAGCAGCAACCAACCTATAAGAGGGCAGCGAGTGGAGCGAGCGCCTTGAAGGAACACAGGCAGCGCTATTATTTTTTCATGAGCCCACCAGCAATTAGACTGGAAGCTGGTGAGATGAGGGATTAAAAAATTCGGGCAGAGAGGCGAATACACCTGGATAATTACAGCGCCAATTTTTAATCTATATAAGTTTAGTTCGAAGTATTTGGTAGAAGCAATTTATGTACATTTTCAAATTCAACTATATTGTGGATTTATATACCCAAACACACACATACTAATATGGCTGTGCATACAGATATATATATTGTGGAGCCTACCGTCACGCATGTTGCTGCCTCTCCATCTTGTTTTGTAAAACTGAGGCGCAGAAACCACCAATCCGCCAAATAACATTTTCCTTTAGCCCAAAGCAAGTGCTGGATTTACGATTATACAACTGAATTCCATCTATAACGTGCATTACTTTGTGAAGTGATATGTGTGTGTGCGGGTGTGGACACGTATCTGAGGCCGTTGGGTGGTGGTGGTGGTGGTGGGGGGGATTGCTTCGCCTTTCACGCCACCAATGAATTACGGGGGAATCAAACAGGAAAAAACGAGAGGGACAGCGGATAGAGAGAAAAGGATGTGAGATAGAGCAGGAGAGGGAGGGACGCCAAGGCACACGTAGCAATTCAGAGCAAATTGGCTCTGGTAAATGACAGTCGATTACCATCTTAAATATACTGTCAAAAAGCAATTTGCTTCGCTCATGCCACAGGACTGATATTTGCACCTTATTAGGGAAGCTGCCCTATATTTTAAGAAGCCAACCTCCCAACCTCCCTGAGTTTCCATTTACCCATAAGCCACCTGTGCACCAGCCCTACAGAGGATGTGTGTGTGTGAGTGAAAGTGGCTGGTGAAAAGGAGTGGAGATAAAGGGCTAACAGGTAATGGCCTGTAATGTCTGATTAAAACACCAAATAGGCCTTGTGATAGTTCAACACTCATCTCTGTAATGGAAGTTTGGTTCCAAAAGATCCGAAAGAGCCTTTTCATACGCTGAATGCAGATGTATTTTGCTCAGCGGTGTTAGAATGCCAAGATGTTTAATTCAGGCAAGGATGTGTCAAGGAGGGAATAATGAAGGTGTAACGTTTAATAAATTTTGTTGGTTAAGATTCTATCGGCTGTCTGGAGCCATCATAAAAACACCATTAGCGACAAATCTTGTTTGAAGGAAACCTGCAATTATTATACACCTCTTTAATGTTTATTGGCTTTTAGGCCTCACAGCTCGTAAACCCAGCAGGCGGAAGACACATAATCTCTAAAACTTTGAGAGGATGTCACAGCAGCTGCAGATTTGTAAATGCGATTGACATTTCAATATCCCCGGCCGAGGCTGACGGAGGGTCGTGTTGTTGCAAACATTTCGGAGGAATCAAAAGGAAACACGAGCGCGCCGGAGACCCGGGGACCGACGGAGGCATCGGATATTCTGCTCAGCGTTCCAGCTTGGCGATTTACATCGACATTTAGAGCGCCGATATGATTACCAAGAGTCGATGCCCGCCGATATCTGTAGCAGGTGAGCAATGTGTTTAATTTCACAGACCTTGTAGACTCGCCGAGCTCATTATTGGCTTCTCAATTCACTCAGCTCGCTTCCTATGGTGGCATATTGATCCAGGCGATATAGTTAAAAACAGTGTCTTCCCAAAGACCCGCAGTCCTCCGTATGAAGTCTCTCTCTTTTAAAAGGAGGAGAGAAGGGAGTAACTAAGAATAACTGATGAAAAATGGAACTGACGCCACTCTGAAAACATTGATTCAGGTCTCCTTTAGTTCAGCTCTAAATCTGAGGGAGCGGGAACATGCACAGGCATGCGGTGCCGCTTTGTGACTCAGAACAAAAAAAAAAGTGGCAAGAATCGGGTTTGAAAAGATATGTGGTGACACACAGCTTTGCGCGTCCACATAGGCACACACGTGCAAACACACACGTGGGGGGGGGGGGGGGGGAAGGAGGATGCCTGTCTCTGCAAGCCTCTGGGCGGAAGTAGGTTAGGCAAGAGAGAGAGAGGAGAGGGGATACAGGCCGGATTGAGGGGGTTGAGAATAAAGCATCAGATTATGTAAGCACTGCTAACGCTCCCTCTCTTCCTGAAAAAAAAGCACCAAGAAATTGTTTTGAATTGCAATGAGTTCTTTGAGCTTTCAACCTGAACGCACAAGACAAACTGCATCCTCCTCCCAACAGCCTCAGTGGGGATATTACAGACAGGATAAATTATGACCCCTGGAATAAAATAATATTACACCGGCTGCCTCTGAGGCCAATTGAAACCACTCAGTGCCTCAGGATTTACTGCCGAAACCAAGTGGAAAAGCTAAAAGACAGCAGCTCGGCTGATCGATACAGAACGCACCGACTGTGACCTTGTAAAATCCTCGGAGAAGGTGCGCGTGCCGTCTCAGGTGTGTTTGTTTTAGTAATGTAAGATGCTGATGATCGCATTATCTTGAGACGAAGTCAATGCGCTTACCTATCGATCTGGCATCATAACAGAGGCTGGAGTTTGTTTTGTGCCGTGCTGCGGACAGTTGCATACTCGCCGCCGTGTGTTTCAGACTGCACCCCTCCCCTCCTCGTCCTGAGAACACCCGATCTAAATGCATCGACCGCTCGCTGGAGGGACCTTTAACCTCCGAGGCCACGGCACACACTTTGTCCTTCTGTCACGCAGACAAAATTAAGATAATGCTTCTGAATAATTGCTTGCAAGGAAAAGCTCTTGTATCTCCCCCTGTGTGGCAATGGATTAGCTCACTCTGCGCCTCATTATCATCAGTTCACCTTTGCGGTATGTAATTTCACTGGTCCTTTCACAGGCTCAACCTATAGAAAGGACATCGTCATTAAATATTACTTTAAAAAGTAATACATGATCACTTCAATTACATCCTTATCGTTCCAGTCTGCTTTTCAACATCTAGGTCAGGAAATGAATGGATTTGTACGGTAGAATTCTTCGAAACAGGTGCATCAAAAGCTAGAGGTAGTCACTGTGCTGCAAGGAATCATGTATTTAATAATGTTGGGAATGGAAGCATGGTTTTAATTTCACTGTTAAAAAAAAGAAAAGGTGAGCTCATGTTGCCGAGGAGATAATCAAGATTCTGCAATCAGCTGTATTTGAGAGGAGCGATCACGAACCTTGACAGGGTTTGTGCATGCAGGTAGCGGATAAGATTAAACTTTTGCAATTCCTGTGGGGAAACTGGGTCACAGTAACTGGAAATGTATTAATACAGCCAAGTAAAATAGAACACAAATAACGGTACAGTGTAACGTATGCAAACAACAATTTCATCCAACCAATTGTGCGTGCAGGTTTGCCTTGATAAATGGCCGACAGAAAACTGCAACGGGAGGCATATTAGCTTTGGATAAATCTCTGCCCTTCAGCAAGGTTTACAAAGTGCATCGTTTTTGTCGGAAACATAACCAAGCTTCAATAAAGGGAACCAGCAACACAATGATCCAACTTAAAAGGATCGCATAAATACAGCCTTATAAATCTTTAGAAGCGCATTCGCACCAATTCTCACAGATTGACCATTATTACAAACAGTAAAAACGACTTCCTCCCTGTGATATGTTTACACCTCAGAGCCACCTGTGAACGTTAAAGCCAGACACCACTGCGGTAATCACCTCTGCCATATGGCTGTACGAACTGCAGCCAGGACGCACTGTGCCCATCCACCAGCACTAAACTAGCTATAATGCAGCCGTAATGAGTTATACCGTAATGATGCTGTACCGTGTAAGCACGAAAACGGCAGCCCAGCTCTCCCACAGAGAACCTACAGAAGCAATGTCAAATAAGCTAGGTGCCAGTGGGAAGTCTCATTACTGTAGGTTCAGAGGGAAATGTTAGCGGAGCACACGCTCTGTTCTGCTGTCATTGTTTTTTCGGAACAAGGGGATTCAGGTGGATGTAGTTTGACAAGACAAATACGGATGAACAGTTTCAGAGTAAATTTAAATTCTGTATGTTTCCAGACTTTGAACTGGGGAAAAAAGCACCTCCTATCATCCATCTCTCTCTCTTTTCCTGCTAAATCAGTGAGCCATCTCATTGCATTTTTTTCCCATAATCCACACATACTAGTGTCACTGACAAAGACAGTTTGGGGGGTATTTAGTGGATGTGTGACACGCTGGCCCAGAGGTGCTGCAGATGGATTTCTGTCAAGGTTCCCCACGTCAGAAAAAAACAATAAAAGATTAAAACTGAAAACTACAACTGAAAAATAAAAAATTGATTGTAGCTGCTACACGTTGGCTCTGCAGAAGTTAAAGTTCTCAGCCTGGGTCTCCATGTCGAGTGTCATCTGGTGTTGACATGTAGTATTAATCAGTAACCTGAGTCCTCCTCTCTGTCCACTCCTCTTCCTTCTTTGACTAAGATAGTATTCATTGCATCATTTATCACCCATCACACTTGCTATTTCATGGATTTCTTTTTCCGTCTCCATAAATAAACCCTGTTCCTGTCAGTTCTTATACTGTGTGTACCTTCTTAAAGGCCCAGTAACTACGGGTAATCCCCAAAAACAATAGTGGAAGAAAGGCGATGAGCCAACTGGGCCATCAGAGAACAGAAGCAAGCTATCCCTTTCATTCTCGACCATAACTAGGAGAGTACAGTAGGAAATATGAGGGGGTAGGGAGAGAGAGAGGGAGGGAGAAGTGGGAGCAGACGGCGAGGAAACGAGTGAGACTAAAGCACTTGGTAAGAGCCTAAGCTTGGCGAGGGGACATAAAAAGGCCCCCTGCTACACAGCGAGGATTTGGTGACTGCAAATCTATGTTGATGGCTTCTCGGGCGGCGGGGAGGCCAAGTGTGAAGAATGAGGCAAGGTCAGGAAGACTTGAAACAGGGAGTCACACACTGGGCAACAGCAGCAACAATAACCCAGCATGACTGATAAACACTGATGACAGTGGCAGTATAGGGTGGAAAAGAGAGAAGCACTCCAGAGGGGGTGCAAGTACAAGTGTATTGGGAGGTCTGGGTGCCAGAATAGAGCATTACTGCAAATTGGGCCGTGGACATGGCAAGAGCGGGGCTGTCTATTGGATGGAAATGGGAATGTGTATGTCTGACCAAGTGTACATCTCCGAGCATTCGCGCTACACAAAGTAATACACGGCCGCTGCACACTGTGTGTCTGTTTGCCATATTATGCAACCAGGTGAGGGGACTTGGCCGCGCGCCCAGGAGCGTTTGCATGCGTTCAAAAAACACGCCCGCGTATTGAGGCGCACAATGTCGCGCATTGTGGTGGGGAACACGGGAGATAATGGAGGGAGCCCGAGCCGTGTTGGGAGCTGGAAGGTAAGAGGAGCCGAGCGGGGAGAGAACATCCAATTCAATTTCGAGACGGCACCGGCTCAGAGTACAAACACAAAAGGCTTCATTACAAGCAGATCCCTGTTGAAGGCTGGAGCTAATTCACTGTCTTCAAGCACGAGCAGAGAGGGAACAGCAGGGAGGGGGGGCGGGGAGAGGAGGGCAGCGACAGGGAGATTGGTGAGGAAAAGAGGTGAGGTGATATCAGAAAAGGGGGTGGGGGGGGAAGGAAAGACCCAGCAGCAGTCAGTCTGCTCTGAAGGAGAGAGAGTTCAATACCAACGGCGCCACTAATGCCGCTTTTCCACTAGTACCTGATAGTACCTACTCGGCTCGCCTCGGCTCGCCTCGCCTTGGCTCGGTTGTGTTTCCATTACAAAAAAGTCCCCCCTCAGTGTGGGTGGAGTCTTCACAGCGAGGCGGCCCGAAACTCCGC
>JBAJHX010000042.1:14010438-14027582 GCA_037176925.1 Amniataba percoides | reverse complement strand
TACTACGATAGTACCTGGTACCAGGTACTAAAGCATAGTGGAAACACGCGCAAACCGTGCCGAGTCGAGTCGAGTCGCGCCGAGTAGGTACTAGTGGAAAAGGGGCATAAGAGCATACTAATGCCCTATTAGAATGGAGCGCAGGGCGGGAGAGTAATGTCTCCCATTATGGCGTCCACACACATGTGGGAGCCATGTAAATAAACATGGGGGGAAAAACTGGGTGCAAGCGCAGGCATGTTATTGCATTAATAACTCTGACTATTACATTAAGAGATCAACATTATAAATAAATGATGCCGGGTGCGTGGCTGGTGCTAAAAATAGGCCTGTTTGCTCATAAACACAGACGCCTGATCAGCCATCTGCTGATGTAAAGAGTCTATATATTGTGTTTGAGCGCACATGAGGACATTCAGGTGGGTGGACGAGACGATGGAAATACCTCGTGGCTTAATCCAGCGCAGCTAAAACATGCATGAAGCCAGGTTATTCATGTCTTCGAGGGTTTTTGGAATTATGTGGACAAAATGGAGGAATTATTAGAAACATTTCTTGGAATTACGTGGTATAATTCAACGGCGCCATAACAGCTAGTAGCTACCAAAATGACCATAAAATTGAATTAAGAACCCCCTAAAAGAGTCTCAAGTAAAAGTGAACATCATAAAGTTCAGGAGGAAAGACTTGCATGCAGGCCCGTTGTGTTAAACTGCATTAGTTTAACATTTGTGTTCCTCGTTAAATGGCTGTTTAAAAAAGAAATGTAAATTTTGTCAGTGTCTGTGTGTATGATTGGCAAAGCGGACGCATTCAGTTTCTGTAAAGGATGCTCATTTTCTCAATCAACAATGCTAACTATCCGCCAAGTGTCTTATTGATGAAGCCATTGATCCACTCGCACAAGAGACTGTTGTCAGCTGGCAACCAAAGGACTTCAGTAATAGCGCTATTAATTTCGTGAATCGACATTTACCCACAGTGGACAAAATGTTTGCATGTGTGTGTTTTGGAGCAAACGAGTGCAGCCTCCCGCTAATGGCTGAAGGTCAGCGGTGGCAGACCTTCTCCCCTCTTCCCCATTGTCCCCCACCCCGCCTGACACAAGCTGTGAAGCCCTGCAGCACCAACACACTGCGGAGGTGTCTGCTGCTCACACACACCACAAACACACACACACACATACACACACACAGCAGGGCACAAACACCGGGGGCAGGCAGGACACTGAGGTTTGTGGTCCCAGGTGAAATGCCTCTCCGCTGGGTGTGAATCAAGCTGTGGCTGGGGCGACGGGATGCTGAGGGAGACAGAACAAAGAAAGACCGAGCGAGACAGAGGGAGAGAGGGAGATGGAGAATAGTGTCAGAGCAGATTAAAAATGCATGGCTTTGCTCTAGCTGGCGTAACAATGAGTGTCCTCATTCGTTGCCTGTCACCTCTGGGAACTCGTGGGACGGGGCGGAGGAGGGAGAGGAGGCGAGGAGAGCAGCCAAAACGAGGCGCTGCACCGGCAGTCGCGCAGTGGGGAGCGACAGAGGCGAGGAAAGGAGAAGTAAAGGAGAACGGCAGGTGAACTGAGCGCAAAAGGGGGCGGGAGGGATTAACGTGAGACTTTGAGGGGGGCCATCAAAGTTCAGCTCGGCTGCATGATGGCTGAGGAGTAATGACCTCTATAGCTCACCTGATGTCTGACACACTCACTAACAGATTCATTGAAAATAGTGCTGAAGTTTGGCGTCCGGCCAGCGCTCTGCATAATGAACTATATGAAGTACGGTTGTATGGCCGGAACTAAAAAGGGATTGGTCGACGCCAGGCCATCAGGATGTGACACCCGGGCCATGAAAAGCATCATTAAGGTGTACAGCTTTTGCAAATCACCACTTGCACTCTGACAATGGCTTGGCTAAACACTGCACTCTGGGAGAATATGATCGCCATCTGCAATCGCTCGCGTGGTGTCGGCACAATCAGCGCATCACAGAGAAAGTCGACGCTGAGAGGGGAAGGAAAAAAAAAGAAAAAGAAAAAAAAGAAAGGGGTGACAGGTGACAACAATCATTTGTGAGCCTCTCCCCAGCGACCTTGACAAAAAGGAGGATGCCGTCTATGGCGTAATGAAAAAGCTCCCCTCCAGTGAGCAAACGCAGGAAAAATAAAAGGAAAGGGTGGAGAGAGGGAGGAAGGGAAGGATAGATGGCCAACGAGCTACATGAGTGCGTCCATACAGCCTTTTAATTGCGTTTGGTGGCGAGCCGAGGCCACAGCTGTAAATAACGCGAGCTGCTGAGTGAGCTGGGTATGTGACATACGTGCAGACCTGTCAGTGTGCTCAGCCTGTGTGTCCCAGTGAGATAGCACAGCTCTGAGGTCATAATGATGGGAATAAGGGCACAGATTAGACCTCTACATGCACACTCGCCCTCCTTTGTGTCACCTACTGACTGACAACGTGACACCCGCTGACATCTTCAGCGCTCAAGAGACAAAGTCGCACCACCTCTGGCCTAACTGATCCCATTTATGCAGCAGTTAAGATCATCTAAGCCCCTAATCCAATTTCAGCCTTTTATATTAGAATTTATTTCTATATTTCATTATACGTTAATATTTAAAAGCATTTAAAATCACTGTCAATAAATCATCAATGCTTCATGAAATAATTACTGTGCAGCCAGTAAAATCTTTTTGAAGATTCGATCATTAATAGTGTATAATACTTTCTATTTTAAAGCAATTTAGGGAGTTTTGGGAAAAACAAGGGGAAAAAAGTTACATGCACACTGTCATTGCAGTCTCCCACTCTGAGTATATTAGAACATCCATGCCAAAAACATGTTTTACTGTGGAATATTTGCCTTAATTTCTCCATACAAGGAAATGTCAAACAAACACTCTACAAAGCACAGACTGTCTCTGCATCTACAACCCTGTCCAAACAGCAGATAATCCCATCTGTGTTGTGTTTAAGAGCAGAACACAATGATGTAGTTCATCAGCAGAAAAGTAACTGACAGCTACTTTGATAACTGATTAAACGATAATTCAAGTAACGATACGAAACATTTAGTGGATCAGTTCTCTCAAATAGTAATACTAATTGATCAGCAATATAAACCTCAGTTTGGTGTTGATGAGCATTTGATCTGAAATCTTGAAATAATCCAATTCTGTGATTTTTAGAAAAACTGTCCAAAAAGCATAACAATAATTGGGATTACCAGATACTCTCTGACCGAGGTGGTGGGTCTTAACTTCTTAGACTGAGCCAAAGAAGCTTCACTGCGTGCAGGGCACATTGTGCTCACAATAAGAAAGGTCTCAAATCCTACATTATGTATCATATTCCTCGGGGATTTAACAAATTAAGCAATAGAGGGAGACAGAAAGGGGAAACAGTGGGTTTTGTTTGTAGTGTGTGTGTGTGTATGAAGTCAATATATTAGTAGTCGAGTGCGGATTAAGCTTGGTAGATCTTTATAAAAACAAAAATAAAGATATTGTGCTGAAAACTGCAACATGTTACACAACAGTTTGGTAAGCTGTAAAAATATCATCCACTTCACTGTTTCAAAGCTGCAAGTTAAAGTGCTGCATGAAAGACATGTATGTTTTTAATGTAACAGTGCCCAGATAAGCATAATGCAGGCTTTACCATGAGCGACTCACTTCAACAACTACAATAATCCTGATATTTTGTCCGAACAGTCAACAGTGTATAGGCAGCAGCCACTGCCCACATTCATAATTCAAACGTTTAACGCCTCACTTCAGTTACAGGCAGCGTATCAGCATTCAGAAAATTCCTCTGAAATTTCCTGTCACTTTCATCCTGCCAGTCAAACACGGCGCTTCAGAGAAATCTGTGGCCGATATGCGAATGAGGGATGGCGTGGAAATGGGAATCTCACCGGTTCCATAGCGTCTAATGAGCCGAGGTGTCTTGCATAGCCAATCAGGCCTGTCTCTGTAATGGGGTCCAATGACACCTGTAGGACACCGAGGCATTACAATGAGCCAGTGGCTGTTAAACTAAAAGGAGTGGACAGCCAGCTCGACACGGATCAATGTCTGTTCCTGAAGCCTCTCCTTGTGGCATACGCAGTGAAAATAAAACCTCGCTGAGCTTTAACCTTATATGGAGAAAAATCTGATCTGATATGATTCAGCAACAAGTGCAACTAGAAAATATATAAAAAAAACAATTCTCAAATTCTCTCAAATCCACAGTTAAAAGTTATAGTATTGGAGTTTTTCTGCTAAACCACCAGTATTTCCATAGAGGGTCAAACATTTCGGCTGCTGCATTATCTGTCTGGTATTTTCTTTTTTATCTACGTTTGTTGGAAGATAAACTTAACTGTGTGTGAGAATGGCCTGAAGCATCTGTTTTCTGCAGCTCAAAAATATTAGCTGACTCTTTTGTGGCCTGTTGGAAGTAAATTCACTTTGGAAAAACGGAGAAACAAACAGTGAAATTTCAGATTTAGGGCAGCGGTGCCTGTAGTTGGGATGCACTGAAGCCTTACTGGGAAATATAGTCAAGCGCAGGTTACCAAATCTGTGTGTGGGGGAGGCGACCGGAGGTATTCTGAGCTAACGCGGCTATCTTCCCCAGTAAAGGCTGCCTGAGGAGGCTTTTCTGATTTAGGTGAGGTGATGAAGACTTCTGCCTTACTGAAGCATGTGCGTGTACTCCCTCCCACTCAAACTCATTGTTTCTCTTCAGTCAGGTTCTTTTCCGGCACACACAATCACTCCACACTCTTTGTGTAGATGTATGGTTGTTCGTCGGTCCTGATGCTCCGAGAGAGATCTTAACCTTGGAGAGAGTGAAAGCACTCTCTGACAAAGAGATAGTCCCAAAAAAAAAAAAACTCATTGTAGAAATACATGCAAAGAGTCAACATGTATTCTCTTGAGCAGTGCATTAAGACATAAAGATTTCTAGTTTTAAATCAGTTCATACTATTTCTGCTTCATAATTCATGTTGACTCATTATGCAAAGCAATGATTTAATCTGGAGAGAAATAATCTTTGGCATATTATAAAATTATCAGCATGCAATCTGAATTTCATTATTTCTTAAGAATGTCATTAAAACTATTTACAGAAAGCATGACTATTCTGCATATTAACTAACGTGCTATGCATATTAGATTGATTTTGCAGCACTTTGTAAATTTCATAAATTGCAAATTATAATGTTAAATCTGCTGGGTGTTTTAACAAACAGAAGATAATATGTGCTCCTATTTAAATGTTCAAAGTTTGCACAGAGCTCTACTAGACGGATGGCACTGAAAGAAAATGATGATACAATAATACTGAGACAAGGTGTTCACATGAGACTAATTGGCTTTCTCAACACAATGGAAAAGTCCACTTTTGAAATTTCTCAGGTTGATAAGAATTTGCTCGTCTTCATGGATCCGGAGGGCAAAAGACTGAACAGATGACCCGGGTTTACTGATGACAGCTTTGTTCTCATTAAAGTTGAGATATTCTCATTGTGGCAGCAGTTTTAGAAGAATAGGAAGACGGTGATTATTTCATTGGCTGTTTGACACAAATTAGCAATCTCGCTCCGATATGTCAGCCTACTCACACATACACACTTTCTATGTTTTCAGAGCATCAGAGAGCAGTTAAAAGCTACAGGGGAATGCTTTCCACAATGCAACTGCTTCAGAAAACCTCTGCTTTGCTCAGAGGTACTTTGGCCACAGCACATAAAACTTAAAATGCTCCTTAGAAACCTGAAGCACCTTCCAGCTACCCTTCCCTCTTTTCAGCAGATGGGTACACGCTGTCGAAGTCAACACAAAATCCTGCTCCCCTTTGTGATGGCGTCCTTTGAGACAGGCGCATAGTCCATGTTTTGCATTTGAATGTGAGACACGTCTTGCCCAGACAAAGCTAAGAGCCACTATGAGGGGGAATTAACGGCCATAAATAAATGTGTGTGTCAACATCAGTGCAATCGCCGCCTTGTGCAACAAGTTGATAGTGACTATTTACACTGACAGCAACTGGAGCCCAGTGTCAGGTGTCAGATTCTCGTAGAGGCTTAGCGTGGCATGATTAGTGCATACTGACCACGCTGTGCATTACGGCATTGCTGCTGTGATGTAGAAGAAAGTCCAAGAAGAAGATGCAGAGGGTAGGAAAGGAGGTGAAGGACTGAAGGAGCACGAAAAGGGAGGAGGGAGAAGCCTGGGGTGCCAAAAGGAGCCAAGGCGGGAGGAGGAGATGTGGATGATTAACGATGCCAGCTCCAACTGGATGAAAAAATACGGGCACTGTCCGGTTTGCATCACCGAGGAGACCCAGAGGCAGAGATCTACGCCGCTGATATTGACCCCGAGGCAGGGGTCAGAGCTGACAGCAAAGCAACAGTCCTAAGGGGCCCTCTTGCTCAGCCGTCATCACCATCATCTCCTCTCCCTCGCCGCGGAGAAACTCACGGCAGATGACCTTTCAAGAATAGCAGTCAGTCTTACCTAACTAACCTCCATCTGTCTTTGACAGATCTGTGCAAATCAGCCGTCATTAAAAAAAAAAAAAAAAAAGCAGCACAAATCCCTTTGAAATGGGATGATCAAGGATGACGTGAAGGTAGACATCAAATTTCAGCATAATTGCCGTTTGACTTCTTCGTCGTAGCATGTTTGGTTAGAAGCACTGAGAAAAAAAAATCATTAGCAAAACACGATTTCATGGAAGCTGCAGCTTCCTCGGGAAACGGGGTGAGGACGCTGCTCTGTCGATTGATCACTGCCTTTGAAGCTGATGGACCTGATTAATTATTAAACAGGATCTTTTAACGAGGTAAAGTGCCTTGACTGGAGGCCATAAAGCTGGGCCATAAAGCTATGTATAGCCTGTCTGCCCTGAAGAATAATGCATACTAAAATTAACAATATGCATTTTTTGAGTGCACAGAGCAGTGACTTGAGACACCAGGGTCAGTGCTTGTACCTGCAAATGTTTAATTAACCTCTGGCCTCTGAGTGTGCCAGGTATGTGTGCATGTGTGAAAACGTGAGCGCGCTGCATATTTTCCTCAGAAAACCCACATTTGTAGGCGCCTGTTGCACCTGTCGCGTGTCATATTTTAATAGTGAATGAAGGCACTCTTCACCTGAGTGAGAGCTGATGAGGAGAAAGCCTGGAGCCACCCTTTCAATCCGCAGTGTTGTGTACAAGATTGTTTCTTCAGAAAGGGTGAGTGGGCAATTATCAGGGAGTGAATAAGTGCAGCATTAATCCGAGGGCCTGAAGTCAATAACGGCTGGCATGGCTCTGTGTGTCCTTCGCCTCCCCCCAGCTGGATTACGCACACATGCACTCTGACGTCCCCGACTAACAATAGCACAATATTCAATAATCCTTTTCTCCATTGCTCCGCCTGACTTCGTTCACTCTCTGCCACTTTCCCTCTCTTCTGCAATCTCTCGGTTCCTCGTATCTATTCCGTTTTCTGGTCATATCCAAGGCGCGCGGATGGAGGCCGTGCCTGAAAATGGACGCCTGACAAAAGAGAAGGGAGCGTAAGTGGAGAAGCACTGTAATTTCCCAACAACAAAAGAGGGGTTTGTGTTTGGCCTTAATGGCGTGGGGCCTTCTAAGGAACATAATTAAGGCATTTTCACCTCGTTTTCTGCACTTAATTGCGACAGTCTGGCACAATACCTGACTGCACAAAAGGTTTGTGGAGGAGGCTGCGGTTTTCCCTTACTACTGGGTATAGCAGATGCCTGGGCTGTAATTTTAATTAAAAAACACAAATGTTATTGTTGATGTTTTTTTAACACCATAAGCAATTACAAATATTCATGCTACACTTATTCCTTCGACCTAAAAGGTGGAAATGGCTATCAAATACTTCCAATAAAGGGAAGATAAAAAGCTCTTCAGTGAAAAGTAAAATAGAGAAAGCCCTAAGGTTATGCTCTTGTACATATTCAGAAAACCTAAGGCAATTATATTTTGGATGTTTAGCATTAAGTATGCTTTGTCCAATACTTATGATTATGATGCGTTAGTCCCCATCTACTCGCACCCCAATATGGCTTCCTCTGTCAAGCTGGTGCACAAGGCCTGAGCAGATGACTTACTAGATACTAATCTTAAGTTTCTATCCATCCCTTGTCCATCCAGGGGTCACCTGTACCTGAAAACGCAACCACACACACACACACACACACACACACACATATATATACACACACATACACACACACCTCTTTGCTCAGACCTTGCTGCCATCCTTAAATCTCAGTTTAACCCCTGGATCAGCTCCCTACCCTGCAGTATCACGTCTGAGAGGCTAATCAATAAGACAATGCTAATGCTAACATCAGAGGATTTGTTCTACAGCAGATCCTCTCCCTCTAAATCCACCCCCCCTAACGATGAGGTAAAGGCACTATATGCAGGAACTGTCAGGGGAAATCTAAACCAGAAAGTCCCATCTGTCTCAAACGGTGGTTGTATTTTCCAGCTGTTGACAGTCCCCCGGTATGCAGCTTCTCGCTACATGCGGCGTAAGTACAGAAAACAACATAAACCGTGTATGGCAGACATTAGATCACTCCTATCGCTAACAAATCAGAGGCTTCTGGGGTCTGCTGAAGAGCGCAACTTTGAAGGCAGCGGGATGCAGACTGCAGCCAGCATGTGGCGCGCAGACTGTCCACCCGAGGAATCCCTGCGCAGCGGCTGTGGAGAAAGACTGACCTTGACAAGGTCCACACACAACAGAGAGGCTTTCTCCACCGACATGAGCTTCACATGGACACAACAGAGCCACTGCTCATTCATCTCCAAAGCAACAGAAGGGATTAGTACAAAACTGAGGGTTTAGTTTAATTCATTAGCTCAGAAAATGAATCATCCACAAATTTGATTAGTATCGTTGAATCACTAAGGAAAAAAGGAGTTGCTGGTTTTCATCACCTCAAATGGGAGCATTTCCCAGCTATCTCTGTTTTTCAATCATTTAAAATGAATATCTTTGCATTTTTATCTTTTGGTCTTATAATTCAAGCAATTTGAAGACTGAGAAAAAGGGAAATGGCTGCACATGACCAACAATTGGAGCAGCAATAATTGGCAAGTTCCATGTCCAACACGTCACATCTGATCTCAAACATGGCGAAAGATCGTACACCAAGCTCTGAAGATCAAAGAGGTCAGAGCGAACATTGTCAGGCTCATACTTCCAACTTCATTTGCCTCCCTCTCACCCTGCACATTACCAAACACGCTGCCCCCATAACAGTGAGTTCAGTTAATTGAACAGGGTACAGCGAGCAGGTTGAAAGGAAAGATTAGATATAATGAGAAAAGAGTCTGTCTGCACAATTACAGCTTTAATTAAAGCCAGAGAGGAACGCCAGAGGCAGCAAGGCCACTGGCCACTGAATGTAAAGGTTATCTTCCTGGTGGACAGGAGGAAAAAATAATTACAGCTGTGGACAAAACTGACTAATACACATGATCAGACCTCATATTAAAAACACCTCAGTGATGCACTGGATGCACAAGTTTGGAGAGTGATAACTTGTAGGTGGTTGGACTTGCATGGGTACCCTTTTCAAATACCCAATCCTCAAAATCTTTTATAAAGCACAGCCTTGACAGATCTTGAAGGTAATTCAACTTTAAAACTGGTACATCAAAGGTCACCTCACCATTGTAGACTATTAACTCACTTCAGGTATTTTTCTTAAGATAATGACCTTGAGGTCCAAAGTTAACCTTCTGTCAGACATTGGTAGCTGATACACACTGCAGACTGCAATTCAAAGTGACTGGAAAAAAAAGCTGCCAAAAGAAGAAAGATGAGTGCAGTTAGCTCTTAAACAAACCTCACTGTGACAACAACTCATTGGTTTCCACCCAAACTGATGAGCGGCTGTTTGGTTTTTAGCTGTTTCTTTACGCAGGAGAGAAAAAAAGGGCTCGTTTCATACACTTGTGCAATAACGATCGCCACCATTTTCGGGAGTATTTCAGATTGAGATGCTCAGTTTTACTCTCTGCTCTTCCAAATTGGACCCATCATAACAAGCAGAACTTCAAAAGGAAACCCATTAGCTCTGGCAATACGTCTGTGGTAAATATCTCAAATATCTAATGATGACACCGCTGCCATAAACATGGACGGATAAAAGCTCTATCAGCACTGCAGCGTCTAAAAGTTGTCTTTAGGTGCACACAGCTCTCCCAGCTTTGTGATCTCTTCACTTATTTTTGCACCAGTCAAACTACTACTTTTTAAAACACAGAGAATATTTATATTTTTTAGGCATCATATAAAATATAGAATTGGCAAAATGATACATTGAAGGCTGAATGGATCAAGACTCATATGACAAACATACCAAAGAAAGATGCTATTTTCGATGCCTTGAAGAAGCAAACTACATAATCATTCATTTAATATCTTTCAGTCTAAGGCTTATAATTATTACAGGCTGAGGGTGTTGATTTAATTCATAAACAAGAGAAGGGATTTTATGCAAGGTTGTTTCTTTGTGATGGGTAAAACAATGAAAGATGTAGGAACTGACCATGCTGTGGGTTTATACAAAAGGCTGGTGGGCTGCTTCAGCCGGAGTGGGAGGCAGCGGCGGGAGCTGGCCAAGGACCTCAAAGGAGCTCAAGCCACCGGAACATAAGCTCAAAACCGAATGCCCAAGCAAGATGTGGATCAAAACCGAGGATCAAGCCATAGTGCAGATAATTGCACAGCAAAACTGCTTATTCGTGTTCTCCCCTCTGATCAGAAGACTTCAGACTTCAGCCCTGCATGGCGCGCTATTGACATCCTGGAGGAAATCAACAAGACACTCAGCAAACTGACAGATCTCGCTGATGCCCTCTCAGGAGAGCGCTATGTTAACATCTCTTTCTCTGTGAAGTCACTCCACTGGAGCCAGTTCTGCACTCCTTCAAAACATAAGCTGCGGCGGTGCAAGTAGACGCCTCAGATCTCAGATGATCAATTTTGTCGATCTTCAGGCAGTTGACTCCTGAGAAGGACTATTTTGGGGGGGTTTCAGTACAATATGACATTCAGCATGACATTTGAAAAAGCATACTTTATTTTTACTTTACTTAATTTTTACCACACAGTTGTCACAATGACTTCCTGTCACTTCCACGCCTCTCAAGCTGTCCACCACTTTCTGCAGAATTCAAGCAAAACCGAAACATAATCGACAACACTAATGAACACATCATCATTTGCAGCACATTAAAAATGTAATTAACAAAAACACATGAATATATGCTGAGCCTGCCTACTGCTGGAGGACGCTGGGGAGAGGAGGAGCACGTCATTGTCACCGCTAAACATATCTAACTACCTCATTTCTCCTTCACAGGTAGGAAAACTTTATCATAATGAACACAAACAGCTCGCTAGCCTCAGCAATATGTCTGCCTGGCCTTGAGGAAGACTCCTTTCATGTGCAAAGAGCACTCTGGCAGAGGCAGGTAGGCCATTTCATCATTTTGTGCCAGCAGAATGAAATGACTGGGTGGACTCGCAGATATAGATACCAGATTTTCTTTTTCTTTTTTGCCTGAGCATTTGATTTATTGATCACTAATGGGATGTAAAAGGAATTTCAACAGATACAAAAAAAATACCATCAAATAAACTGCCTTCCCCAGATTTGAGTGAATGACATGTAAGTACTAATGACACAGCACACTAGAAGCCCTTTGTTATTTCAGTTCTGTGCAACCAGGAGCTTCTGCCAATTTAAGACTCACTCTCGCTGCCCACTCCTTGTCTGCAGAGGTAAGGGCTGTAGAATTGGCTCTATCACGGTAAAGTACCTGAAAAAGTGAAAAGATTTGAACAGGGGAGACTGCAGCTTCTCTCGACCTTTAGACATCCCTGCACGGGTTCAGAATGAATTCCCATTTGTTTGTTTGGTTGCGTTTGTTGTCAATGGCGATTAGAGTCATGAATATTCATCCAGGAACAGGTGGTGAGCCGCAGTCCAATGAAATGTCAAATCCCCGAGAGTATTCTGAGATGGTGTGAGTCACTTCATGCTCAAGTGTGGTAAACCATTCGAAACACGATCATATACGAGGGGGTTGATGTGCGTTTGCGGGCGTATGTGTCCACGTGAGCGACAGCAAACCACAACGCTAGCTGTTCCCAATAACTCCCAACCGCCACGTTTGCATTTATGACTGTGATGATGAGCGCATGAAAAAAGGGGAGATTACATGTAACACGCTTTTCTAGATGAGAGACTGACAGAGGGCATTGAGAGCTTCAAGTACATATCCATATTTACACAGCGCTCAGTGACCCCACCCCCCCTCCAACTCAATACATGTGCTTATGTTGCAAAGTGCCTTAAAAGCTCCATCTTAAATCTTTATGACCAGCGCCCTCATAAACTTCACCAGAAAATACATTTCTCCGGGGAAGCTTGCCGGCGGCTCGGACACAGACTTTATTAAGAGTCGTCCATACCCATGAACTTGAAATAAGGAGGCGAGAAAGAAAAGTACCGCTCTTGTAAAAGTTGAACTGCTATTTAATGAGTTTTCCAATAGCTTTTCGCAAGGGACTATCATAACACGACAATTAAGGATGTTGTATAGAGAAAGCAGTCAGATCTTTCCCGTCCAGAGACATTTTTCATATATAGAGTTATAGTTAAATACACCAATGATTATCTAAGATAAGCCCTATGATCCAGTTGTAAAATTTCATTTCGTTATTGTTATCCTGACTTTGAGTAGAAAATGTTCAAAGTATTACATGTTTGGTGAAGAACTTGTCAAGGCTCTGAAACTCATTTTTCAAAGTACACTGACAAGCCAGCAGCTCAAGTCTCCAAAAAATGTATCAGCTTCACAAACTTATATCGGTCAAATTTAATGAACCCATACAAATCCATATGATTGGGCGCACTGAGGGCACATTATGTAAATAAGTCGATCATTACATGGTTGGTCTCCACAGCTTGTAGTACACTGAGTAGATGCGACCTCAAGTCACCTTTGTTTGCCCCCTGCCAGCAATTTGCAAGTATGAGGGAGAGTCCGGCCAAGCGTGTCGCAGAGTCAGGGCGAATGCCATCCACCCACACATAAATAAACTCATTAATAAAGTGGCTTCCACGCTGTCTCATATTCCATCAAAATGCAAAGTGCTGATTCCAACGTACCCCCGAGGGCACGCTCCATATTCCACTTAATTATTGCCTCAGAGTTTAGTGCCCTCTCTCTTTCCCCATTCTTCCCCCCTGCTCTGTCTCCGCTCTCCGCCACCGCATTGCACAGTCGCCCTGACCCACTTCCTCGGTTTCTCCACTCCCTCTCATTTATCTATTAGAACAACAGCACAGAGATGCAGAGATATTCCAACGGTCTGACACTTTTTGACTCTTTTGTGTTTTTTCTTGTCAAGACTATGATGAAAGCACATAGATAACAGTGGCAGGTATTGCAGTGCTGCAGTGCAAATCACCGCATGACGTTGTAATCCTTCACCAAAAGATGAAGGTTAGGCACGAAGGAGGCCTTCCAGTTAACAAGGTCAGGTTATTATTTCCTCTCTATGCCAATGAATTCCACGTTGCAGTTAGGTGACTCCTGTGTCTTATACATCTTACATCTCCCTCATCCTCATCACTCTCTCATTGTCAATGATTACATTTTTGCTGCACAGTCCAGTCCCAATGCAATTTCTCTTGCTTGTGTAGAGGTTTGAAAAGAAAAGCTTTAAAAAAAAAATGTAAGTATGAATTAAGAGGTTAACAGAAATATTTGCAATCACCCTACAGTTGAGGTTTCATTGTGTGCGAGCTCTTAGTTGAACTGCAGAAAGTTTTATACTATATTGAACATTTCTATTACACCCAAAAAAACAATACCATACCTTTAGTGAATCCTAACTGAACTACAAGTCCTTACAGAATAACGCAGGCAATGTGTTCAGACTTTAGAACTTAAATAAAAAGGACTATTTGGAGTCAGAGAGCGACGTGGTGGTTGTATATATAGACTATTAACCACTGGAGGCAAGGAGAGAGGTGGAGACAGCAGTGAAAAGAAAGTGAGACATGGCTCGGAGAGATGTCTGGTTCTGCTGCTTTATTACTGAGAGAAAAAGAGGGGGAGAAAGAGAAGTTGGGGCCCCACTATTGCAGCTTAACCCAGCACCATCTCACCATCCCTCTCATTCTCTTTGCTTTGTCAGTTTGGCAAAGTACAGACTACACAAGTGTTTAAAAAAAACAAAAAAACAGAATTTCTTTCTTTCTTGTAGTTCTTCTCATGCCAGCACAGCGACGCCTTACGAAGCAATTTGGCAAAAGACAGAGGGGTCACTTGGATTTGGTTGTGAAGGATGTCGCATCGCAAAAAATACAAAACAAACAAAGGCAAATTTTGTCACCTAACTGTTGGCACAAGTGGGCGCACACACAAAGTGCTACAAGCTGCTCTTCAGTCTCATGCTCAGTGCGAACACAGAGAATTAGAAAGCGAAAGGAGGGGAAGCAAGCTGCTTTTCAGAGAGAGTTCGTCTGATGTGTTAGCACTGATACTGAGGAAGCACTAACAAGATGGCATCGATCAAATACAAACTGAAAACAGTAACTTGGAGTTGGCCCTAACATCATATTGTTTCTAAATGCTTTAAATCTGTCTGATTGTCTTTTTATGTTGTAGAAGACTGGTGATTTGTTT
The DNA here is from genome assembly GCA_037176925.1 of Amniataba percoides. NCBI lineage: Eukaryota > Metazoa > Chordata > Actinopteri > Centrarchiformes > Terapontidae > Amniataba > Amniataba percoides. The sequence goes on along the minus strand of JBAJHX010000042.1, from coordinate 14,012,842 downwards.
TACACCTTCTCATCTTCCAGCTTTCTTTCAGTCAAAACTACGATGGTGTCAGACTCACTTGTTTTGTATTTTATCTTCTCACCCATCTGGCACCCAAAAGCACAAAAACAAGTAACCCAACAGAAATATTTCAGAGATGATCAATATGAAAGTTCAGATGTGGGCTGATATTTCTCTCTGTTAAGTTTTTGGCTATGTTTGGTGTAAAAAGAGCTCCTGTGCCCTCACAGGAGGCAGAGGTTCGAAGGGTACAAGTTTGACTGAAGTACAAGAAAGCGAAAGAGATAGTTTGGGTTTTGAGGAATTTAGATGTTTTCTTACTGACCAGGAAGCAGAAAATAGAAAATTCTTGCCCTTTTTGCATGAATTTTGAAATCACTCACAATGGTGAGAAAGGGCTTATTTCAACTAAATCCCTGAATACACAGAAACTTTCAAAGTAGAAAAATAAGCCACTTACTGGTAGACCTTTAACTAAATCAAACAAATAAAACTGTACTCAGCGCATAAACTTGCATATTTTACTGTTAAGCAGCTATCTAACTACATCTACATGCTCCAACAGGCATGTCCCACTTTGTTTGCTCTGATTTAAGTCGCTCACATTTCCTCAAAGGCTACAAAAAATATTCTGCCTCCCTAACAAGGACTGACTGACCTTAGACCAAACTATGGCTCTAACCATAAGCACCTGTATCTTTATTTGACACCATACAACACAATGCATATCTTATTGGCATTTTGTAGGTAAATATGATAATCCTAATCCTCCTTACCTCCATCCTTACTGATTGCATTTCCCTTACTTTGTCTTCAGCTTGTGACACCTTGTGAATATTATTTTTGTCAGCATTTATGCTCTGCTAAAAAGTACAGTTCATAAATATTCATAAGCTGAGATGGTGTCTAACATCTTTTGAGGAAAGCAACTATTTTATTTTATAGATATACAGTACATAATTTGAGTTACACACTGCATAGATGAAGCAAATTAATGAGTTTGTCTAAATATTAGGACTGAAAAGAAGTTAAGGGCAATAATCTAAGCACTCGGAAACTAAATGTGAAAGGAGGCTCACACATTTAGACGTCTTTCCCTGTGTTTCGCCACAATACTGAAAAATTAAGTGTGATAATCTACCATATTATTTCAGATTCAGATCAGCAGCAAATGCGCTGTATATTCAGTTCACGTAAATCCTGCCTGATTGCCTGAGTGTTTCTAATCAGCCTTGTGTAACAGAACTGCCAGAAGATGACTTAATAGTATTCATATAGGCTTCCAGCGAGCTCAAACCATATGTTGTTTGAAACTTGGATCTGTGCGTAGAATGTGATTCAACTGTTTGGTTCACTAAAGCATCAGTGGAAGAGCTAAAAATATCACGCACACACACACACACACTCACGGAAAAGAAGGAAAAAGCAAAGAAAAAAAACAACACATTTCATGCCAAGCATCCACCCACCTGCCCACCCATATACATAAAAAAACATGCCATTTATGCCGCACACAAACACTTCACAGCATGACTGTGTTTGTGCCAACACGCTACAGTGCTGCATGTGTGATAGAGGAGATAATACAGCAGAGGAGCGGAAGCCAAAGCCAGCAGCTGTTGCCTGGGGGCTGATAAGGGGGGGCTGCGAGACCCGTGACCCCAGATGCGCCGTCTCGTTCTGGGCAGAGGGAGCATTTGAGGGTTAGACTCTCTGGTCATGAATTATTCCACGTCCATGCCTCCCTGAGTACCTGTAGTCGGCTCTGCAGAGACAGAGTCAAGGGGCTTTGACTGACAAAGCCTTTGATCCTACAACAGCCACGCAGTCTATGATCAGTGTCTCTCCGAAGGAGGGAAGACCAGAGCTCTCTCGACACTCTCTCCCAGTGAGCGCTCTCTTTTTTTCGCTCCTTTCATTACTTTCTTCCTATCCATCTCACTCTTTGCCTGAACTCTGAACTCTGTTTCCTCCGGTTTTTCACCCACCACCTAACAGCACCGGCCTCGACTGTTAATTAGACGGAGACCTTTGAAATTAGAACTCAGACGCAACAAACTGCTAAGCTGCGGTCCTGACGTACCATGTTACCTGTGTGAGCTTTAATTAACTGTAGCACCACGTCACACAGAGAGGGTCAGGTGTGAACGCTTGCATCTGTATCCATATGTGGACACTACGCTCGGTGCCCTCGGCGCTATAAGCAGACCGCCTCTCACGGTGAACGCATCCACAGCCCTGCCCTCTATAATGAGGCCCCTCTCTGAAGACGTGGCCTTCATACTCATACTTCATACTGACAGTTGCCCACCTTTTCAGACACACAATTCTCCACTGACCCCGGCATGTTCTAGATTATATATGCCACAATAAAGAGAGCACGCACCTGGCTTCAGAAGTTAGA
>JBAJHX010000042.1:13990969-14010338 GCA_037176925.1 Amniataba percoides | reverse complement strand
TTCTCCACTGACCCCGGCATGTTCTAGATTATATATGCCACAATAAAGAGAGCACGCACCTGGCTTCAGAAGTTAGAACGTGGATCTACCTGGAGAGAAAGAACACTAAAGACTAGAATTTTCTTTATGTCCAAATGTGACTCAAACAGATTAGTATGAAGTATATTTGTTATTATTCTCGCTGTTACTCGCTGTGTGTTGGAGAAAGGTTCCAGGACTTTTTTAAAGACAGCCCATTATGTTACAACAAACAAACGATCAGACGTGGATAAGAATTTGGATTAGGATTAGAGGTATTGTTTGAACTGTGTGAACGGCTGCAAATACACATTCCCACAGCAGTATCCTCCTGATAGAGCACTTGGCCCACATGCAGGTGTGAGTGTGTGGAGAAAGCAGTGCTCAGGTAACTCCTCGGGGAGGGAGAGTAGAAACGCTGCACTTGGCTGAGGACGGGACGTCAGCATTTCTCTCTGATAGAATCTGGGTAACGGGATCATACTATCAGCACACAGCCCTCTGTTTCATTTGTTCTTCACTTGCATGTTAGCCCTCACAGCTGAGGGGGGGCTCTGTCGCAGCCCAAGCCCCAGCTGCATAGCCCGATAGCAGGCAACAGGAAACGGCTAGAGGGGGTCCGCTTGAGCCGCTGCAATGGAAGTGCTGCCAAACACAAGGACGAAAAGGCGATGGGTGAGTGTGTGGGCATATGCTGCCATTTTATAACATTTATCTGGTACAAACAAACTCAGAGTCTACAGAGAAACACGTCACAGTGAGACTTGGATAGAGCCCGTCTCTGTTTTGCCATTTTAAAACCCCCTGCAGCGCCCTGGTAAACTTTGCCTATGCACGGCATGCTCAGTCACGCTCTTCACGAGCACCGTAATCCTTGGCTAATCTCATCTGTGAATCAATAGGATTCTCTCACAACAGGAGTGTGAAGCACCGGTGGCTACACATGCCCGCAGCATCTCGGAGCATCATTCATCGCGCCGCTGACGACTGTTTCCAACGCAACGCGAGCGAAAACACGCAACAGAGATCATTTATTAAGACCTGGAGAAAATCTCAATGTAAATTAAAAAATACTGTTGGCAGATTAGGTGTTGGACTGATGGGAATTTACATGATGCAATGTAGAGAATGCAACAAGAAAATCTTTTTAAAAAAAAATAAAAAGAAATCTACAGCATCAGGGGTTTGTGAAACATTACTGCTTTATTCAATGAGGCTGCTGAAATAAACACAAAATGAAAGTTTGTTGTAATTGCTTTAAAACTATGGGTAAACTCTATAATCACACACTGACTGTGCTTAAAATAGTTAATTTTCAGTTTGAGAATTCATACATATATTTGCACAGTGTTTAGTTTAAATTGAACTGGTCCATCCACATTTGATCACAACCAAAACATGGATAATAGGGCATTACCCGCAAAATCTGTGTGTCTACAGCGAGCTAAAATGGGTCAATAACCACAGGTCTGGCCTCCTTCCAGCAGCCCTTGCAAACACTCATCTGGAAAAATTTCACCCAGCTTTCAAAGCCTGATTATCTTTCAAGGTGAGTACCATCTACTGCAGATGAAAGAACAAATGCAGGGGATATTCATGGAAGGCTCAACAGCCAGTGACCAACGTACAACCAAAAAAAAAAAAAAAAACTACATATAAATACTCACTCTTTCAATACGAGCTCTAACTTTGGCTGCAATGATTTTCAGTCCATCAGATAATAATACTGTACCACAGATGTTTGTGTATAACCCCAGTCAGTATGTGAAAGAGACATCTGCCTGTTAAGTTGACATAGATGCACCTGTATGACAGTACTGGATTCCTTCAACATACTGTAGCTCGTACGCTGGTACTACGGACAGTGAAGGCTCAAAGAAGTCATTAATATACATTTCCTCATTATGCTAATAGGTCCCCTATGGTTCCCTCAAGGGCCCTGGTGTTGCCTGACAGTGGGAAGCACATTATCACTGCCATACATTACATCCCAAAAAAGCTTGAATGTGCCAAAGCTTAATGATAGCCACATGACACCGCAATTACGACCTTTATATAGAGTTAGTCCTTCTCAGTGATAACGCTTCCGAATATTTTCTCTCTTCCCACGCCAAAAAGGAGCCTGTGCTTCTAAAGACAAGGAGCAGAGAGCGGGTAGTGATTCAAATCTTAATGGTTCCAGGACAAACAAGATACAACACTCTTTTTACCCTTTGTTCAGCCTATTGTGTTTTTGAGTGTCAAATCCTTAAAAATTCCTGACACATCCCCCTCTCGTAATCTCCTGCCCGCTGTTAGGTGTACACTTCAGTGAGGCGGATATGTGAATATTTGGCAACAGTGTCAAAGCACAGAGTCTAACTTGGCAAAGATTCACGGCTTTCATCCTCACACCTCGTGAGCCAACTCCAAACGTAGTGTAAATTTCAGCTGAACCTCGGCAATAAAAACACAATTGGCTATGGAAAATGCTAATTCACACACATTTACATCCTCCACTGTTATGCAAAATATTAGCATCTGGTTTATTGAGATAAACTACTGGTGCCGCCGATTTTCCAGTCGGGCGCCATTAAACCAGTGCGCAACCAGATGATGTCAGGAAAAGGGTGTCAGTCAGTCCTCAAACTGTGGGTGACAATTTAGAAAACATGATAGAAATATGGCATTCATGTTTGTTTGATGGAGGTTATGGTCACCTTATTCCTCCACATAGAGTTTAGACCTTGCTTAAAATACTGTGCAGCAGATTTACCTCAACGTGCTGCTTATGGATCAAACATGGAAAAACATATCGTACATTAAAATACATTAAGCTGATTAAAATGCTTTTGATGAGAAAATTCTTTCATTTACAACATGAGTGCCATCAATAGCACCGATTACATTTGGGAAACTAGACTATCACTGCAAATTGTGTTTTTTTATGCCTCACACCTTTGGCATAACATATAAAGGTCGGCTGAGAGATCCCTGACCTGTCAGCCAATTCCCAGCTCTTGGAAATCAGAACCAGCCACTCATTGTCATTGGCCAGGAAATCTTGATGGTCTGAAATTAACTCTGTCTGAAGTTTTCCTTTGGGCAGATCCTCTAACAGTGCCAAACTGTACATAATCATGGAGTGAAACTGCATGCCGATTTAACTTAACAACCATTTTATTAGGTCTGAAAATCCACATCTTCTAGTGTGGAAATTACCCTGATTGTTTCCTTATTTATAAGACATTATAAGACAATGTTACATTTCGTAGCGTTTGAATATTCTTTAATAATTACAGATGCAGCTGAATATATGGGTCCTAATTAAGCTGTGCAATACATTTTCTTTAGCAGAAACAAACATCTCTGTTTTTGTATTTATTATCCTAAATCATGTTTTTTCATTCATTTGCATGCTCCAGGAAGTATCAGTCAAACAGGTGTTGGCTTGCTCTAATGAATATCTTATTTTTTTTTATGTTTCCAAAATAATGAAATTTTAATTATGCACTTCAGCAGAAGTAATACTTCAGTTTATATTGCAGATTAATACATATTTAAATCTGTAAAAGCGCCTGTGGCAGTCGCATCAGCAGCCATCCACCTGTGTTAGCATTTTTTTTTTGTATTTGGCTGAACTTTTTCAATCACACCTTTTCTAAATAATGACAATACTCATAGTAATTTATTTTCAAATATTACACATTTATTTACTTTAAGACAGTTTGGCTTCTACTTGGGTGTACACGTTTACTTTCCTTCGTATTGATTCAAGTCACAAATCATACTTACCTTTTTTCTTTCCATCCACTGGGCTCCTCAGGCAAAAGGCCGGAGCCTGGGAGAGGAGGACTGGTAGGGTTCTATCAGCAACATGGAAGACTAAACCATAAAGCTGTTTTTTTGTTTGTATTTATCATTAATTATTATTAATTTTTGCCTTTAGTACTTACTAAGTTCTTTTAAACCTGTTAAGGTTGTCTTTATATGAGTATTCAGTATGTTATAAGTTCATTATTTGCTTAGTTTCCCTCTGTGTCTGTGTTGAGCTAGCCCTTTATGGATATAAATATAGCTAGTATACTCTATATAGGTCTTTATTGTTTAGTTGACCTCATGTGATTTATGGCCCTTATTCTACTTTTTTTTTTTCTTTGTAATATTTTGTCTTTGGTTAAAAAACTTTATTTAAACAACTGTTTTCAACACCTTTGTCCTTGTGCCTTTCTGCTTGGTCCTTGCTTATAAATGAGAACCCAGATGGGTTTTTTTCCTGCCACAAGTGGAATGAAACGTTGAGTTGCATTCCAACAGCTGGATGGAAACACATTTACAATCTTTATCTACAGTAGATTTTAATGTCTCACTGCGTGTTTGCATGTATGTGCTCTGCCAGTAATGTATGTGTTGTCTCTGCAGGAATTTCTTACACAACAAGCCTTTCATAGGTGTTTCTTCTGTATGCTATAGATAGAAACATGATGCAGTTCTGAGCAGCAGGTCTTCAAGATGCTCAAATAACTGGCAATAATATGCCAAATGAGCAGCAGTGCATGATGGATGATGATATCACACAGGCCATTCAAAAACATCCCTCTGATCTTGCCTAACTTAAACTGCAATATTAACTTTGAAAAACAGGTTTGTCAGCTCATGTTGTAAGAAAATTCCAGGGAATAATCTCCAGCATTTCTCTGCACTTTCTATTTCAAGTCCACTGACCTCCTTAAAAAAAGTTTGTATATCTGATGATCTGTAGTTTTTTTTTCATGTGAGTGAGTGTCAATCACAAGTACTGCAGGACTAATTTAAAATAAATAAATCATGATTTTTAAATATATATTAAGAGTAAGTGACTGTGATGTGGAGTTGCTGAAGGTTTAAGGTTGACTTTTTGCCAAACCCTGTATAGAAACAGTACATTTATTTCAATAAACCCATTCCATGCATGATAATAAAGAACAATTAAAAAGGCAGCAGACGTGATGAATAATGCACAAATTAATAACAATGATCCTTCATTGCATAATCATGTTTTACCCTTTTTTAACATTACAATTAACTTCTAGGTGGATGCACCGCGATAGCATCAAGCTAGTCCTCTTATTAATTTAATTCATCATCCAGACTAAAGACGTGCCACACATGAGCTGGAAATGATGGGCTCAATTTTGCAGATGAGGAAGGGTCAATTACAGTGTAATGCAACATCCCAGTGGAGTTATTATGTTTATATTGACAGTGATAAGTCAGAGATGATGCTGTCTGCTTTTATGACTCCGCACCCAGCCACAGCACAGCAGCACTAAAACTTGCCCTTCGCTCTGAGTGTGTGTTTGTGTTGCGGCCCCGAGAGGGAACAGACAAAAACAGAAGAAGATGGGCCCCCAGATGCAGAAAAGAAACAACATGAATAATTTACTTTAACAATTCACTTTAAGTTGAGTGAATATAATGTGGACGTGTGCGTGTGTGTGTTCACGGGTGCATCAGAAGCCCAACCGTGCGTCTCTGTCACTCGCAGCGAGCGAAGCAGCTACATCAAAGAGGCAGAAACAAGTGCGATTTTGCACGAGACGGTTAATGAGGCAAAGAAAGAAAGTGAGAAGAGGGTGGGGGGAGAAAATGAGGCAGAGATAGACAGAGCACAGGTTGGTGTGCTGATCCGATGTGTCTTTGCCCCCCTGAGAGAGCTAAGCCTATTAGCTAATAAAGAGGAAGTGGATGAAAACAAGGCAGAGGTGGTCTAATCAGGTTGGCCTGAGGAGTGAGGGCTTAAGTAGCAGCAGCTGGAGACCCCGAAAACGTGTAAGACAAGGACCTCGCTCTCAACACCGCTTCCCTGAAACTGACACCCACGTGGTGTAGCGACGTCTCCTCTTCGTGAAACCCAGAGGAGCCTCTGTTTTAATTATTGCACTGTTCCGTAATGGTCAATTCCCACTTTTCCATTTTCTCATTTCACCAACAGAGCAGACAGGGTAATAGAAATTAGGCCACACTGATGGGAATGGAAACGTGTGCTGAGCCCGGGATGTCAGAAGAGACCCTCACTGAGCACTGGCTCTGTGCTCACACGGAGTCTGAAAGCTGGATGTTTTCACATCCATCTGTGCACCATTATCTGACATCCCAATGATGGGATCTGGTATAGATGACCCTATAGATTTCTAGTGTGATCATAAAACACAAGAGCTGTATCTGGGATTAAAATGCATTTCTGCATTGCAGTAAATTGTGTTGAGAGATGCACTTGATAAGTCCGCCTTGGCTGGCAAAGAGGCTGCCATCATGAACCAATTATACATAAACAGAGATGTCAGCCGATAAGGAAGAAGCCATTACGACTCAGGATAATTGATTTTAGCATGGAGCCTTTCTCCTACGTCTACAACGCTACCTTGGCTCCAGCAGTGAAGGCCTACCAGGAAAAAAAAAAAAAACTAATCTGCTTTTGTCACCGACAGCTGTGCGATTTGTGCGGCCTTGTGTGTGCTTTGCAGGCTTGTCTGGAGAGCGAGGTGAGGCCACACAGGCAACACCTGGTCAGGGCTGGTGTGAGGTAAAATATGCACAGTACATATGACTGCAGGGCAAACCACCAACAGGGGAAGATGGACTCAATGGCAACTACTTTAAAGCAGGTCAGAGACTCATGCACAGTCAAAGATACTCACGAAGCGCGGTTATGAAAAGAGAAAATTGCAATCCACATCAATGCAGACAGACCTAACTTTGCACCGAGACGGCGTGGACAGCTGAGTGTCACTAATTCTGTTCCGCACGTATTAATACGCCACCGGAGGGATTAGATCTGGCGCACAACAAAAAAGAAGACGTACGTGGCACTTTCAAGTTCAAGACAGGAGAAGGCACTCAGGGATCTCTGGCAACACGATGCAACTTTCAACAGGAGTAAAAAGCGAATTAAAAAAAAAAAAAAGAAAAAAGGGAGGGAAATGTCGGCTTCTTCGCTCGGAATTCTGTGCAACTGTGAAGAATTTGTCCCTGCACGCCCCTTCAAAGTAGACCTTGAAAAGCGTTCGAGACAGCCCCTCCATGCTTGGAATCTGTGGATAATTTAAATTGGATGAAATAGGGGGCAGCAATAAAAAAAAAAAAAAAAATCTAACTGATGACTTTGGGACAATGATTGATTTGGCGTAGTCGCTGGGAAAGAGGCGACCATTAAAAATTGAAATGGGTGTGTCTGTGGCAGACGATTCATGTATTATTTCAAGTGGAATGAGGAACTTTTATATCGGCAGATGGAAATGAATTATTGAGGGGCCTTAACCATCTCCTTCTCCCACGTCTTCTGCCTCCCGTCCCTTCGTCTGTCCCACTCCTCGGTACAAGTGGCAGTGGGGTCTGCTGAGGATGTCTGAGTGCACTCTGCTCTGACCACTCAGTCTTCTTCTGGCTGTACCTAGCTGTACAATCAAATTTTCAAATAAATATTACAGAAATATACTTCACTCTAAGATCCAATAGTATACACATATATATATCTTTTTTTTTTGCCAGGTCCTTCACATTTAAAAATCACAGGCCACTGGTAAAATGATACTGTGGATGTCTACACTTTAGAAGCAAGCTCTGAGAGAGCCAAGCTGGATTCTCACCAAGGTCTTTAACAGGCAGCCTTAGGCTATCTATTTATGCTACCATGGTGCTTAGAGCAAGAACAGATGAAGAGCGTTTGTGTTAAACGTGTGTGTGCAGCCTCTTTCTCTCCAGAAGCTATCGCTTATTGAGCATCGTCTGTATTTCGAAGAATGATGGTGCTGATATCACTGTCCCGCGCTCGAACACCTGATGTGACCTCAGTGTCTGTCGCTGGCTGTTTGGAGCCAGCCAGGCCATAAACAGTGTCTGCTATGGCCCAATATGTCGCTAATGGCTGAATTTCCGCTATCTGTCATTTTGAAATTAGTCTGCACCGTCTTTTACACTGTCACCAGCACACACACACACACACACACACACACGCTTACACAGACACTACATGCAACATCGTGGTATCCTCGCCATATTCCCTCCTCTCGTCTCCTCAACAAAACAGCAAGTGCTCAATGTGTGCATGTAACTGTCTTTTAATAGTGCGCTCTTTCATGACTATTATTTGTGTGTTTTTTTGTTTGTTTCCATGGCAACCACCAGGCGAAAGCAATCCTGACCCTGCCATCGTCGATTCCGGCTGCGGTTTCAAACTACCTTTTCATCATTAAAGGTTGCTGGAAGAAAGTGTAAGATAAATGCATTCCTCACATTTCTGTGTGGAAAAAAAGAGGAGATACAGATACACGAAAACAGGAACAGAGAGACTAGCGACAAGTGCTCAGAGAACAAGGCAAACGAGACGCTGTTTAACAGTCAGTCAAGCAGAGACAAAGAAGAGATCAAGTTGCTTCACTCTTCACCTGGAAGTTCCCCTGGTCTTGTTTAGGGTTTTTTTTTCATTATTTTTGGTCATAGTCTCTTCCCCTACAGTACGTTTCATGGGCCTAAATCATTTGTCACACTCACTTGATGCAATAGCGGGTAAAGGTAAAATTTGATGAAACATGCTTGTGAAGAACCATGAATAATTCAGGAGGCTTTTATCCACAAAGCGTTTGTTTTTGTGATCTGCGAGCGTGTATTCTAGGAGATCTCAGAGCTTTATTTAGCTCCCGTTCCCTTCCCGCGCTGCTGGGGATGAACACAAAAACCTGTCATCTTTGGCCATGACTCACAACCTCATCCTCAAACTGATAAATCACACACCTGGCTCATGTCAGGGATGCCATTTTAAGAACCCTTCAAGAGCTAAACAGTCTCACTCAAGCATCGCATTAGGAAAATGACTCAGCAATGTCAGAGCATACGGAATGTGCAAAAGTAATGGTTATTTAAGTCCTAATTAATATGTGTTAAAAGACTGCCTGTTGTGTCTGTTGCCCATTACTTGCCTTATTATTCACTGGATTTGATGGACTAAAGACTTTTATTGACTCACTAATCATTGACTCATATGCTGATACAAGAGCTTGTAGTACATATATAAATTAAATAAATGTTGTTTTTTTGCTTGGCATAAACCTTAGCAAAGCATTGCATGCGGCAGTATATGGAATCTTCCCTGTAAAGGAAATGTCAGATTGTCAAAGTATCGCTCTGTTGGTGCTTGAGGAGTACACGTCTGGGCTTCAGTCACACGGGAATTGCCAAATGACTAAATCAGTCGTCTGCTCAGATTTGAAAGTTTGGTTCAGCCAAATTCTGTCACCCCCTCCCTGACTGTGATTAAATGAAATCAAATACACCAAATAAAAATAACACTGAATATCTGTATCTTTTCCACATATTTGCTCGTAACATTACCAAAATATGTTGAACATTTACTCTTTTGCAGACGCACTAAGCGCAACACGTTGGACCACTGGCCACTCTGCTGCACTCAGACGTCACAAAGATATTCATAAACAGTAACACTGACCACAGGTAACAGCAAGGCTCAGGCTACGTACTGACACTTCCCCGCAGTTACACACACTGCTATCACACCCTCTGCATATTTAGACAGCATGCGATGAATACCATCTGTGGCAGGAAAATGACTTTAGCTACTTTAGCTAGTCATTCCACATGCAATTTTATTGATGATTATTATGTATCACTATGACCCTCATAGGGTTTAATACACGTAACAGTAAATCCAAGAAAACTCATTCTGTATTGACATGCATTTTATTTATAACTGCACAAAAATTATTACTATTTCTCCTCTTTGGGGACAAATGTCAAAATGTCAAAAAAAACTGTATTTTTGTAGTTTCTTGCAAAGACATCAACAAAATCATTCATATGCAATTTTTACTTGGTCTGACTCTCCCACCCTCTGAAAATATTTGCATCTGTAAAGTAAAAAGCATCTCTGTCCTTTATCATGTCTAAAATACATCCTATCAATTCTTTATCTTAGTTAAATCTGTTTGCTCCTGCATCCTGTACACATTTATATTTATAAATTTATATTTTCATTTATACACCAGAACACACATGTTGACACCTTTATGGGGTTTTGGTGAAGTATGCATACGCCTTGTTATTTTTCAAAAAAATGAATCCCCTTTGCTCCCTGTTTTTATTCCAATTATCCTCTTTTAATATTTAATCACTGGCGGTGACGCACTTAAAGATTCTTTGACCTGCTATTTCAATTCCTCCTTCCACTCTTGAATCAAGTATTCAGTCTCAACTTCTCCAGCCACAAAGTGAGAGAGAGAAAGAACAGAAACTGTGAATTTCCCCTATGGCCGTGTCATGATAAGGCCAAGCCATGAATATTACATTGCTGTGTAGATGAGACGACAGGGTAAGCACAAAGCCGGAGAAAGGGGTGTGTTTATCGACCAAACATGACTGAATGTTTGCAACAAGGTGCTAATGTATTCAGTCACTGAGAGCTAATTTTCAAACCCTCTGCCGCCGCAAATCTCCTCATTTAAATTATACACATACAGCAGTTTGTGATACAGCAAAGTTCCCTTCAGCGCAGTGTTCACATCTATCCTCATCCAGACCCATTGTGCATTTCTAAAAGTAAGAAATGTTTTCTTTTTGCCCTCTTTTGCTATGCAGAACCAACAGTTTCTTGGACATCAGCACAAAAAAAAAATATTTGTAAGGATTTTTAAAAAGCACTGTATCTGCAGGCGCCGTTCAAAGATTAGCTTGACCTTGTGATCAGGCTGTGGTCACTATTGATAAAGAATTATTTGATGATGTGTGCTGTCTCATTTCCACGAAACAGTATTAGTGGTTTTTAGCAAAAAAAGAAAAAAAATGGATTGTTCTACATCCTTGAGGAGCAATTACCATTTTCTAACCTTGCTAAGAACAGTTTGCTAATTTACTCTACTTTCACCTTTATTCTTACTGTATTAGTCACAGTACAGACCACACGGGGACAATCTGCACATGAATTAGTTCTCGATGGAACAAATGAACTTTTTATTATGCGTGTTTTTTTTCTTTACAGTAGCCCAAAAAAATCTATATTGGTTATGTGGCCTATAAATCTCCTCTTTCAGTCATGCAAATCTTTTCTCACTGGAGGAGAAGGATTAGTGGCGAGGATGAAGCATGAGTGTGGGAGGTGGGGGTACTGAAGATGATGTCAGCTTTGTAACCTGAGCCTCTGGCCAAAGATCCCCTCGCGGAGGAAAACAGGGATCAATCCAGGGGTCCTATTACCCTGCATGCATAGGTAATGTCATGAGATGATCCCTACTAGCAGTCTCTGGATGAAAGGCAAGAGCCTACAGAGGCTCAGTCTGAGAGGAGAGGGAGGGATTATAAAGGAGAGGAGGAAACTACAGAAGAGGACGGCACTTTATTTTAGCAGTCAGTTCACTTTTCGAACTGGGTACCATCGTGCCAGTGGGAGGGAGGCGAAATGAAGTCATTTCCATGCTGATTACTGAACCTTCCCTCCTAAAATAAACACCGAGACGCAGCGATCAAAGTTAAAAACCACCTCTTTTGCCTCAGAGGGAGCACAGTGCTATTTTTGTCACCTGCCTGCAATGGCTGCGACATCATCAAAGTGATACTCCGAAAAACGCCTCCAGCCTCGCCAAATAATCAAGAGCGCTTAAACCCCGATGCACACACACATATATATACCGACACACGCTGCGGGATGAAACATAACGCTGTCTTGCCCCGGCAGAGCAAGAGCACAAGTGGTCATAATGGCTGCCTTAGTTGGATGATAGAAAGAGGAGTACTTACAAGTTCTTATCTCCTTTTCCGTCTGCAGCTTTTACTCTCCCTTTCTGTCTCTTACCCTTCCTCTCCTCAGCCGTGTCGTTGCTCATGTAGATGTGTGCAGCGGGGGAAACCTGAGGAGGATCTCTTACACTCTCAGTCACTGATGTTGCCTTTTGCGCGTGTGTGCCTTTTCTGTGTAGGGCTAAATTAATACATCATTTGGCTGTACTGAGCTGCAAAAACATCCAAACCATCGTGTACGGCAAGTGAAAGCTGGGGAGAGAGGAGGAAATGGGTCAAATAGTGAAGAGTTCATAGTGTTGGCCCTGTGTGAAGGAGTGTTGGTTAGAGAAAAGAGACCAGGGCTCATAAAGACAAAGGCCTGCCCTAACTAGGTTACAGGATTTCTCTCTTTGTCCATTAGCGTGATAATGAACCACTGGCCTTTTATGACTTCCCAAGTGGTTCATGCCTCCCTATCAGTATCTCTCGCTGAGAGTTCTTCCTATCAAGTGGAGGAAATGTTATACGTGTTGCTGCTGTTAAATGGAGAGCCTCGTCTCCAACACAACAGAGAGAAAGAAGATCATCCACATTTTTGCACTTTGGCGATGTATAATTTAAAGTACATGCGAGTACATGAGGCAGTTGGCCAAAATCAATAGGACACATGTTTTCTTTGCTTTTGCTACCTCACTTTTCTGCTGAAGAAATCATTCCCACTGAAAACTCTTGACAGCACACTGTAGATTACTGAGAATATGTCAGACAATATTTCTAAAAAGACACAATGCTGTTGTATTATTTTCAAAGCACTGAGCAGCACACACTAAATTCAGAAAACTGCCATTTTATTTTATTTTTTTTACAAACTTTTCTTACAAACCTCATACAAGTAGCTATAGGAGGGAAGTTTCCTTTTTTTTATTTGGTGAAGTTACCCTATATGCTGATGACGACTTCCTCATTATTATGGACAAGGAGAAAAAGAAGGAGAGTCACTTATTAAGAGGCAAGTAGTCGTTGATGCCAGTGTGAGAAAGTGTCCTGCCAACAAAGGATACTAAGAGTATTACTACAAGTGATGTTACACTTTCTTAACCCAGCTTTGGCCAGTTTGATTGAATGCATCCCGTGTAGCCGACTGGCGTTCCACGGCCTTTTTGACATGAGTGCACTACATTGGAGCCAGCAATAAGATGTTTGGATCAATACCAGGCCTTCAGATCGCTCATGTGTGTGCGTGTGAGTGTGTGTGCATGTGTCTTTCTCCCCCATCAATCCACAGCTGGATGGCTGCTTATTCTGCCCTGAGGCTACATCAACTTCATCGGCTCACCGTGGGAGCGGGGCTTCAAACCAACATTGATACACAGCATGCTGAGACACAGGGAGAATGACTGATTGAATGAAACCTTAGAGTGGTATTTGAGAGCAAAGCCTCTGACAACAACAGCTCAGGCTGTCAGCCTTCCAAACAGAAAGCCCCTACACAAAGCTCCAAGGTTAAAAGGAAGAGGGGGAAAAAAAAAGAGGATGATTTTGTTTGAATAAATGTTATTACTATTAGCTGGGAGGTGAAAAAGGCAGACAGCTCATATATCAAATACACTGCAGTGTTCTGAGGGTTTAATATTGTCAACTACTGTGTTTGCTCTTTAAAGGTGTAATCTGTGCTTGCTGTGTGGCGCAGACTGCTGAAACACAGTAAATCCACTGGTGGCCATAAGTCTCTTTTGAATGTAGACATGTATTTCCTTATTATTCATTATCATTGTTGGGGATATTGGTTTAAGTGCTAAGGAGCTTACAAAACTACATTTTCTACCATTTTCTGGAACATACACATGAGGCTAAATTGGCAGGATGTCTGTTTAGGGCTTTGTTTAGGCATGTGAAATATGGATATCGTGCATAAGTGCAGCAATTTAGCGAGCGCGGATAAACACTTAAAGCTGATTTATCCGCTACATCGATGATTTACACCACAAGATGTCTGAGTCTGCTGCCAGTCTGCTTTCTGTACAGTAATGATGTGTGAGGTAGAGAAAGATAACAGTTTCCCTCCCTCTTCCATCATTCTCCAAACTGCCTTATTGTAAAAGTTGTGGCAGAATTTAAGAGATTGCAACTGAACTTGAAATTTAGAGAACTATTTGCACGTGTGTTTGCGCACACTTTGAAGCTCAGCTGCGGTGGCGCAATGGGGGGTGTAAGTGTTTGGTTGGAAAATCACTCTTGGCTCGGACCAAAAGGAAGGAATTGACTTTTTTTTCTTTTAGCGCAGGGCTAGCTTGGAACCATGATATGTTTCATCAATATTCAATAAAGCATCCTGCTACTCATTAATAAGTGAATGAAATTGATTCAACACTTTGTTTTCAGGCAGTGTCCAGCCAGGCCCACACCCAGCAAGATCAGAACCCCGCCATCATTTTGCCCATCCTAAACGTTAAACGGACGGATTAGGAATAAGATTTGACTCTCCTCGCTCTCCATCACTTTTCTTTTCTGTGAGCGACTTAACCATTTTCACTGTGACCGGAACAATTTTATCCAAAGGAGACCAACTGCACAACAATATTCTGCACTCTACCAGAATACAATACCACTGAATTTTGTGTTCAGCGTTGGATTTTGTTAATCTTTTTTTTCTGCCCAGGTTGTTTCTTGCGCTGAAGGCCATGATAATTTAACTCCTGTTTAGTGGGTAAATATACACAAGAATTAGAGGAATCAGACTTTGAGAATGCAGGACTAATCCTGCCTCTCCTCTGTGACTACAAGCGACAGGAAATAATCACATTTGCTTTGAACTATCCACTGTAAAGGTACAGTACAAAGGAAAAAAAGACACTGCAATTGATGGGCAAATTTCTGAACATTTTCTTATCTGTGCACCACAAATCTCATAAAAACAACATAAGAGCAATTAGCATTTAGAGTTTGAGAATGATTTCTTCAGTCTTTGTAAAATGAAAATAAGCACACATTTCACAATAAGCACAGCTCTAAACTTTCTAGAGTTCACAATATGGCTGAATAACAGTGATTACAAGAGAGTGCACTAAGTATCCTTGTAAGTCAATGCAGTTTCATCTGTTGCTTTCTCAATTGTAAATGAATTTCTCTTATCTCAGCCTGTAAAGCTGCCACTCAGGTAGTTTGAGAAGCTTGTCGATATAACAGCAGTGCTGAGCCTGGTGTGTTATCCAGTCTTTTCAAAGTGGTTTTGGCTGTTGATCCAAACTACACTACTCATAAACCAATACTTATCTAATTTAAGAAAAATATAGCTTTCAATCCAAGTCTACCAGCCCTATTATTTTGTACTTGCAATGACTTGATCGCTTTTAATGTGTTTAAGGCTTTTGTCTGCGGCTTTGTAAATCAGAGGATAAAACTGTACTTTTTACCTGCTCCTGACATAATGGACTCTTAATTCATTGAACATGTACTTGATATCCATCCTCCTCTCCAAAGAGCTCCATTGTCAGCTAAGAAAGACTAAGAAATAGATCTGTATGTTCATCCTGACCCTGAAGAGTGGACTACTGACATTTCCTTTCAGATGCCAGTAGTCAAGTATCACTTTGACCTGAGCCAATATGATAAGTTGTCTTCACCATAAAAAAACAAACAAACGTATGAACGCAGCTTTACTTGAGTTACAGTTTGCACGCTTCCAAAAATTCCTCTCAAGTCCTGAGAACCAAGAAGAAAAGACCTGCCAGACGCCTCCCCCAACCAGTACTGACATTTTATACAACATGTTCTTCTCTTTAAAGGAAGTGAAGCCTATCAGTTCAACAGGTACACACTACATGTAGCAACTATCCACAAAGCATTTGGTGATGGCTGACAGGGTTTTTACAACAATCTTCTTCTCCCAATCTGTATTTCAGTGGAAAATCAAAGCTGGCTCAGTACAACTAAGCAGCAACTGAGCATTAGTATCTATGTGATGATCATCCTTTAAGAAGGCAATGCTCCCCCCATGGCTGCTAAACCACTAACTAACTGCCAGAGTCACCTGAGGACTCCCACAGGAAGATCAGATGTGAATCGAGAAGCCATCTGAGGCGGCAGAGCGGGTGCAGAACGTGTCGTCATCCTTTGTTGTTGTCCTGCCAGCTAACTGCTCGCCGGCATCACAGGGGACTGGCACTGAGCGCAGGCAGTGGGAGAGTGGTGATGCCCAAGTTCACGCAGAGTGACAGCTAATGCCTTTTGAAAAAGTGGCCGCGGTGCCACCAAAGGGAACCGGGGGACAGGCAGTGAAAAGTTCAGCCATCTCATCTCGGCTTACCATCGCTCCCCCTGCACTAATCTGACAGCTGCTATACGCCAGCCTGCCTGTGAAGCCCATTTCTTCCCATGCTCCGTCTTTATCTTTACATTCAAATTTGCTTTCTCTCTCTCATTTTCTTTGCTTGAGTCACATCTCCTCTCTTTTGACTGTGTCTCCTCCCTGCCTGACACAGGATCAATATTGTTTCTTCCTCCCTCTGTGGCTCTGGTAACGGCAAAATGAATTAAAGGATAATGCCAGCTGACTAGGGGGTAAGATACAAGGAAAAAAAAGTCCCATTGCTCATTTCTTTTTATCAATAGGCTATGACGTTTTCGGCCGTGTTTCTTCCAAGAAACAAGCCTTCAAGGGAAAACACGCCTGAAAGCTCATCGACTTACATCTGATGACTCCGACTGCCTCTGTGAACGAGAGGCTGTGGCCCACTTTAGTTAGACTGAAGCAGGATAATTAAAGATCAGAGCGGTGCAGGCATGCCAAATAATGTTCTGGTAAATCATATGACGTCGCCATGCATTCTGACTTGCCTTGCATTACGTCGGTCACTGCAGTGAGACTCACACAGACACACACACACACAGCTCATTAAACTGATGGAAAGGTTACCTAAGCTAATGGTTTGAGTGTTGCACCACTGATTGATCAATTCATCGACTGATTGATTTGAGGGAAGTGGGGCCACTGTTTCCAGTCTGAAAACGCTGACACAGTGCAGTCGCCCGCCCGCAGCAGTCAGACCGTATTGATTCATCCTTTTCGCCACTGATGGAAAAGCGACTCACCCACACACATGATTTATATACAAGGAGCCCGATCCTAGCGCTGAGAAAAACAAATATCAATTAATGCAAATATTCCATCTCCTCTTCCGATTCTCTTTGCTCACATTTCAGCTCTCAGCCCATCTTGACTATCCACTGAGGGACTGCTAACAAGATGTAGCCTATTAGATCCCAGGATGGTGGAAGTCTTTAACTATGATGTGTCATCAACACGCCGCCTTTATTGCAGCTCAGCGATTGGAATATTCCCTTCCGCTTCTCCAATAGTCGGCTAATTGAGGACGAGGGACTGATGATTAATTATCCCTTCCCTGTGCACTGTTTACCTAGATGATGCTGATGAGAGGTGATTAAAATTCAACTGCCACTCAAAATCAGGCCTGGTGTCAAGCATTGTGCAGATGTGGAGATAGCAGCTCTTTTGTAACCCCCCTTATCATGGCTGGCACTTCGTGAAACGTTAAGTTCTGTCACACCAGTAATATCACAAAGAAGGAGCAGAAAACTGGCTGAATGGGATGATGTTGGCATGTTTTGCTCACAGAAGGACAGGCGGAAAACTCTTCACCCATCTACACAAATGTTTGCATCTGTCTTGCAGCCAGAATAACACTCAACATAGACGTCAGGTAAATGCATCCTCTGTTGTATGTCACACAAGGTAAACACACTTTATATTTCATTTTCAAACAAAATATATCGTTTTCATAAATAAATCTAATTATAGTTCATTTTTTATACATTACACATTTTTTATTGCGGGCAAAAACTTTTCTCAAACAAATAAAGAAATAACTAAAAGTATTTGTCAATCTTTCAACTGATGTCAAAATATAAAAATAAGCACAAACACTGTGTAAGGTCTCTTCATCTCAATATATGCAAATAAACTGGTAAAAAAAAGTACATGCCAAAGACACAAATATGGACTTATTTGGTTCTAATTGGCCTTCCATCCTCTTTCCATCTGCAGACATTAACATGTCGGCCAAACCGCAAGTCTCGAGGAGAGTGTGGCCTGGCCCCTGTTTTTGGCCATTAGGCATTTGATGAATGTCCCCGGGAACGTCACACAGGGAGGGACGTGTCGCCCAAGCGGCATGCAGCCATAATGACTTGCTGCAGATCACATAAACAGATCAGTCATTTGCCAAACCAAACAGTGCCAAACAGTGGGTGACACAGCCGAGAGAAGTGGTGGGAGGGGGGAGACAGCCTGTGCGAGCTGCTTGTTTAGTTTACTCGGACCCATTATTTGCACATTAATGCTTTGAGTTTCGTTTGGCTTTGCAAAAAAAAAAAAAAAAAAGAAAAGAAATAACCTAGCCACACACAATGAACTGAGTCACCGTGGGATGACTACACAGCATCCCGGCTCCTTCATTAACACTCCCACGCACATTCAAACACACAGTCACACACATGGAACAGATGTTTGTTGTTATGAGTAATTTATTTTTATTTTATTCACTTGTATTTAGATGTTCTGGCAATATTTCTCCACAGTAACATTTGTGCCGATAACAAAGGGGAAATTGAATTGAGCTGAACTGGAAAGAGGAAGATGAAAAAGAAAAGTGGCTACACAGACTGGGGGACAAAAACAGAGAGAGGGAGAGACAGAGAGAGGGAGAGTGTCTTGTCCCCACCACTGGATGGACCAAAATTAAACAAGCTGCTGCCCCTGAGACTCAAAAATACCCCTCGAGCTGCATTTTCCTTGAAATAAGACAGTGTTAAAACACGCTCGGTGGGGGAGGATATATCCAGCAGACAGTCAGAGAAACCACAGGAAAGAAAAAAGGGGAGAGGGAGGGATGGAGAGGCCGGTTGTTGAGAGAAAGCCAGAGGGACTGTAGAGCACAAGCTTTTTATTTGAATATTTGAATATTATTTGAATATCAAATGATAGCAATTTTCTCTGCCCGTCTCTCCTGCAGGACTCCGAACAGAGAGTGCTGTTGTGGAAGTCAGTCACCACAGTGAATTCGAGCTCCACTTTACATGGCCCCCCTGACAATGAGCTCCGACCTCCTGTCTCACCCATTTTTTTTCTTACCTCCCTTCCCGCCTACTTCCTCTTCCCTTTTTTTGCCTCTTCCTCTTACGCTTCCTTTCCTCCCCGACTAAGCGTCATAATTCCTGGTTTGTTAACACAGCTGAATCAATTTGTTTTCATTAAAATGGTATGAGATGGCTCAAAGCTAGTGAAGTATAACAGCTCCAGCACAACGAGCACGATGGGGACGGAATGGGATGGGACGGCAGCGCGTTGCCAGATAGTGTGTGTCTGATGAAGTAAGAGAAGAATTCCAAGTAATTCTCCCGTGACTCAGCTTCCTCTGTCATGTAAACCTCCCATTAAGATCAGCACCATTTTTAATTCAGTACTCTCGGTCCTCCCTGCATTAGTGCTGTGCATTAATTCACCAAATGCACAGTTTAGCTCCATTCATACTTACACTTTCATTTCAAGTCTGCAGGTCAGATTAGTGTACTCAACCTTTCCACACGC
>JBAJHX010000042.1:13968088-13987422 GCA_037176925.1 Amniataba percoides | reverse complement strand
GTAACGTTCACAACGCTCATTCTTGGTCCCTGGTTGTTTTTAGAAACCAGATGGCTTTTTAGTTAGTATTACACCAAAATTGCCGCTGGTGCAAAGGAAAATTAAAAGCAATTTAGATGAACATGCATGCCTCCCAGAGACCTTCCATGTTTCTAAAATAGTTTTTTGTATGAATAATCAGATTTTTGATAAATGTTCACTCAAAAGATGAGCAATCTGCATTTTATTTTCAATCACACACTAACATACCGAATAAGTACGTGACACAGAGAAATAAAACAGAAAGAAAAAAAATTCTGAGTCATGCTATCAGTCTATCTTGCAAAGTCAATTTTATCAATTTCATCACCAGAACCATTACATTTCAAGTACACCATTGTTCTAGAAGAAAACTGGAAAGAAAAATAATGAAATCAGAAAATGGTTACAAGCCATTTTTTAAATGAACTATGCCAAATAGAGAAAAATGGAAAGGGAGCTGGATCTCTTAGCAATATCAGGCAGGCAAGCAGCCTACAGCTAGCTCTGACATACCCAATCATCTGCCTCCCCACTCCTCCCCCTCTCAGAAGTCAGAGGAAGGAAAAGACTGGAAGGGTTGTGAAAGCCATGCTCTGCAGTAAGCAGAACCATGTTTAGCATTTAACACTGCGCAGGAGGTAAAGGTCTTTGTCTTGAGATTTAGTCCATCTATTTTTCCCTACTCCACTATCTGTGCTCGCGCTCCCTCCTTGGCATGAACATATTCTGTGCCCTCTTGGCATCTTGTGACTTATTGTCTCCTTCCTGTCTCTCCCCATTGGCCGTCCTCGCTCTCGCCTCACTTCTAATAGGAATGGATGATAGCTGCATTCTCCTCACCCCTCCACATCGCTTCCCACAATGGACTGACTGCCTCCACAGCCTGCCGCTCACCATCCCTTCTCTCTGTGGATACTTCCCCCTGAGTTCACCGGCTGCATTTTTGACGCAGCACATTCAGTGAGGCATAGGAATGAAGGATGAGATGGCTTTGGTAGCAATAGGCCAACCGAGGAGGCAGACAGAGCGGAAAGGAAAGCCTCAACCCACACGTGGGACTCATCTGGGTATTAGTATACTACGTGATATTTCTCTTCATGAGTCTGGAATTTGGAGCTGGAAATGAGAAACGAGAGATAATTGGATGAAAAATCAAACACATTCGTGGTGCACTTCATGAGACAATCAATAGGAGATATAAGACGGAGCTCAGGAGACTCATGTTAAAGGTCACAATTTAGATTCAAACCACTAAATGGTAACCAAATTGCACATGGGCCCCAGCCAGCAGGACTATTTGGTCCCACCCCAGGAAACAACTGCTTGAGGTGAATTTTGCGGCCACCTGTTTCCCCACCTCCATAAACAAGTGCATTAGCCATTCCCAAGGCCTCAGTAAATTCATTAAAGCAGCAGGGAGAGGACCGCGGGGAGACAGATAACCCCTCCTTCCAACTGACTGACAGCCAAGGTGAACCAATGTCAAACCCCAGGTTGCTCCCTGCGCCCTCACCAAACCTCATTTCCTCTCCGTCTCTGTCTTTTGTCTTTCGCCAGACTCTCAGGCTCTTACTGCGTTAAGTGGAGAGAGGAACATTTTTCTCTCCCCCTCTGCCTCCCCTTCCATTTCTTACTCCATCCTACCAAATCATCTCTCCTCCTCCTAAAAGTCATTTACATTACCATGGCCCTTTCTCTCCTCATTTCTTTTTATTGTCATCACTTCTCTTTCACCTGCCTCCTAATTTCTCCATTTTTAACTCGTTACCACTGACTCAGCATAGACGTCCAAACTCACACTCATACAACACTGGAAGTGCATCTTCCTGACTGCACTATGGGCTGAGCTCTGTATAACTTAACATAACAGCCATATGATACACTGATTTGTATGAGGTATGAAGATAAGAAAGAAGAGATGAGGTAAGGGGAGAGTTTGCATACAAGCACTCACAGCACAAACATAAATCTCACCTTCAATGCATGCTTGCCCTTTCTGTCCCACCCTCTGAACTCTCTCACTCTGGTGCTGTGACACCCAGCAGCTGTTCTCGTGCCGTGCTGTGGCCCATCAGGACCATATGCAGGAATGGGAAAGGCATCAGCTGCCACATCAGCACACTGACTTTACCCTTCCCCAGGTCACAGGTGGTGCCGGGGGACATCAACAGGGCACACGCATGCGCAAAATCTATACACATACTGGTGCATATGCATATGAATGCATATGCATCCATAAAACTTCTTCTTAAAGGACCTGTAGGCACTGATGCATGTGATCATTCTTGCTGAGAAGGGCATTGCTGGGATTGCTATGAGACTTCTAAAAAGTATTTAATCCTGTTTAATTAATACTTCACTGCATGATCTAATTTACTTAAATGCATTCCTGCATACTCACACACAGAGACGCATAGCATGGCCCTGTACTGTAAGTGCACGCTGAGCACAATCCTATGGTACTCCATAAATCACTACAATATTTCCCCCACTGGAAAACGTCAGAAGTTGCACATGCCATCAGACAAAATTTATGCACTTCAAAAGAGCTTACATAGATATTCCGCAGCCACCTAAAGTGCACAAAGAGGCTTGGGATTAACACACCATGACCTCATCGCTACATTTACACCATGACCTGATGCAGAACCAGCAGCCCAAACATCAAAGGACTCCAGTCAGCAGTTCTCGCCCTAAGCTTCTATTATGCCAGTCTCAAATCTGGCTTAAAAAAAAAAAAGACAAAAAAAGTTATGCTAGATGCAAAGCACAAGGAAGAAAAGAGAAGATTAGTGGGAAGAAGAAGGGGGAGAGGAGGAAGTCCTGCACAGTCATCACTAGGAGGGCTGAGGGCTGTAAATCAGACCCAATCATAGTAGTATTATCCCACAAGGCCCGCAAGCTCTTCCCACCGGCTTCACACAAGTCAATAATTAATAAAAACAGAAGCTTAAACCACAACGAGCCAACAAACACACACACACACACACAAACACAAACACACACTAATACACTCACACGAACAATCTCTGCATTGTATTTAGGAAAGGTCCTTACTGAGCCATTTCATGGTTGTTTACTTCCTGAGACCTGCCATTAATTTCTGCAACAGCAGTGAGTAAAAGTACAGCCACTGTCAGGGAGGTAAACAACGACAGAGCCAAACCAGACTGAGAATCAGAGGGAGGAAGAGACAGAAAGGCGAGGTCAGATAGGTAGAAAAAGATTGGAGCATAGTTCAAATGTGAGGGGCTGGAGAGTGTGTGGAGCTCGGTGCTGAAAGAACAGCTCCTCTGAGCTGCAGTCGAAAAAAAAAATGGCAGAGGGCGACTGAGCAGCAGACCACGATCTGGAGCTATCCAAGGTCCTGAATCCCTCTCACTCCCTCTGAGACGACTGCTGGTTACGGGAAGAGACGGGAGAGTGGAGGCAAAGTGGGCTGAAGAGAGGAACTGTCCAAGGTAATGAATCAACAGCATGGCTCCCCTTTCAGCACTATTTTGCATGCATGGAGTCAGCCACTGTCAGTCTGTTTACTTATAGCCTTGATACAATGAGTTTCTCTGCTCAAATGAAAAAGGCTGACTGAATATTGTTGTTCATGGACAGAGTAGACCACCGCCAGTATATTTATTTCCAGGTTGGCTGTGAACACATGCACTCTACATATTTGATAAAATATGTATAAAATCTGTACTCTCTATAAAATCGACAAATGAAGTAAACAACTAGGATGTAAAAATAATTGGCATCAAAAGCAACAGACTACCTATTCTGGCCTTGTTAAATATATAACGTAGAGTATAAAGGTATGTATGGGAAATAAATATATAATTAGCATGCTTAACAGTGCTCTTGTATTTCATGAATAGAAAACATCATGGTTATTCAGTCTGAGCGACAGACTATTGTAACAGTGAAAAGAAAACACTTCCTCTGCTGCCGGGGCTAAAGAGAGCCACTGCATTTGAAGTGCAGAGAGTGTAAATGCATAAATAAAAAGGCTTAGTGGGGCAGTATTATCAGGACACACTTTGCTTTCCATTAATACTGTATTGTGTATTGACTCCCTAAAAAGATTTCTATTTAAAAAGTTGGTTTCATGTTCTCCAGAGCTGCACTGCTGAAATATGAGTGCAACAGTTTACACGGGACCAATCGATGTCGGGAGTTTTGTAGCACAATTAATAGTCTAAATTTAATTTGTTATCAATATCTCAGCTCGGCTAACATCTACCTGCCATTTCTTAGGTGCCATTTCTTTAAACCTGGACACAGCGACTGATCTGAAAAAGTTCAAAGGACTGACTGTCTTTCTTTCTGCTGAAAATGGAATTTGAATCCTGAGCAACCTATGAGGTGCATGCAAGCCATGATACATAGCATAGGTTACCAAGGTTAACTACTGCAGGGATAAGTGAGACATCTTTGTAGAATAGAAAAAGTCTGGCCTCATCATACAGCCATACAGATAGACGAGACGACGGGTGCAAGTGGAGAGCTGTCCATGGTGCTGAACTGACAGCCGCCCACGACAGCAGTAGCGTAGCTGGGTGAAGTATGTGGCGCTGCAGTGTTTCAATGGACCCTGTGCACAAAGCGTGTCCTTCCTTGATGGTCATGGAGTCCTTGCGGCCTATCCCACAGTGTCTCTTGCACCCATTGTTTCTGGTTCAGCTCTCTCTCTCTGAACTGGAGAGGCCGGAGGTGCCAATGCACAGCGGAATGTGCCACAAGCACTTAATGACAGCAGGGAAGGTCGCTGAAATTCTCCGAGCCCGCAGTCGGCATTCAGCTGCAGGTGGTCAATGAACAAAGATAAATAGCTGAGTGATACTGAGAAAGGTGTGGAAGTGTTGCAGAGATGTAGGTCGTCTTTTGTGGACGCGCCAAATAGGCGTAAGAGGATTTGTTGAGAATCTTTGCCCATTGTGGCCTGGCAAGGTATGGGCCTTGAGCTAAGGCTAGAGTTAGGTGTTTCCTTTTCATGTAGGCTGGTTTACAGTTATCTCCTTCACTCAGTAAATGCTTTCCACTACTGGCTGGATGAATATATGGCTTACTGGGCTCCAGTTGGTCTAAATATCTGCAATCTATATTGCATATTCACATGTTCAGTTATCAGCGTAAATGTAAATGTAAGGTAAAAAAAAAAAAAGTATTTGTAAAAATGGCTTTTTCATATCTGTGATTCATCTTAAATAGCTATTCACAGGGTTTCCTGGATTTGAAGTGCCGCAAGTCACATCACCATCTTAACATTTTGCTGATTGCCGCTGCACATCTGTTGGGCACAATCAGTTCGAGGTGTTCCCCAGTTTGAATGCCAGGGGACAAACTGAGCTTGAAAAACGTGGCATTGTTATATACATAAAAAAGCACACTGTGAATTTATTTAATCACTTCAAAACCAAATCATTGAAGGAATAACATCCAAATGGGGATCATCAATCTTACATTCATATCTAATTTAGATTATTACCAAGACTCCACTGTTAATGATGTAAATTATTAACAGTTATGTCATAAATAGTAGATGATTTGAAGTGCTGATGCAATCATTTTACAAATCCATGAAATCTATAGTTATCATTGTAAACTGTGAAAGGAGCCCACCGTACTGTGAGTATGGAAGGAATTCTTCCATCTTCCCTCCTTGAAAGCACAGAAAGGATGAACCAGGAAGACGATGGAGATGTTAATGCTAGAGAAGAGAACAACACACTCACTCTTTCTCTTCATTGACTTGCTCCGGGCCACACAGGTGTGACTAAGTCTTATAGATTCACAGCTGATGGCGGAGCAGGGTTAGCGGATGAATAGTGGGTAACTGGAGCAAAGTGCCCGCCTTGCAGATAGAAGCATCCTTGGAGAAAATGGCTTGGCAAGTAAGAGCGCGCTCGATCGATAGTGCTCTGAAGAAGTTTGATAGGGCTTTGGTGCAGCTGACTTTTCGACACAGCATCTGTGTTTTGGAAGGCCTCAGAGGTCTGCTGGGTCCCTGTGATCGTCCTGTGTTTGCATTCCTTCCTATTGCTTTTTTTTCTCTGGTTGTGTTTTTATCTGATTCTCTTTCAGCCTGGAAGCTATTCACTGTACTGTGGACAATATTACTTGACTGTATTTCTGGTGTGATTTTTGTTCTGTGATGGTAATATTAAATATGTGTCTGTTTCCCGATCTATAATTAAACTTTCTTATCAGATACACAATAAAAAACTGCCTTGGAGTAAGGATGGTCTTTATTGTACTTTATGGTGGAAATTCAGATAGTGGTGTCTGCTGTTTTAGCCTACCTGAGCTCAAGAAAATGTCAAAAAGAAAATCTTGTAATGTGTCCTCCATTTCAGAAAACCAAAAAAGGGTGACAGACCGACAGGCCATTGTGGTGGTGGAAATCCCTGAGACATTCCCAGGGATCCACTCTGTCAAAACAGGCACCGAAAGCTCTGCTGCTAATACCATCTGTGACACACACGCACACACTTCCTGTCTCCCACATTCTACAGCTTGCCGTACACCAGGGGCCATGTCAAATTGCAGAGTTATTCCAGGGACTCACTGCGGGGTGGGAGGAACAAGTCACCATACACGCCAGCCCTCGAACATCCAGGCCAAATGGTGTGTCATACCAGCTTGGATGAGAGGGACAACACAGATGAAACCTGGGTTGCTCCATTTGGAAATGGAGAGAGAGAGATGTAGAGACGGAGTAGGAACGAGCGAGAGAGAGAGAGACTTGGAAACCTGGGAAGTGCTAAACCCCCGCCATTAGCACCGTTGATGGGAAGAGTGGCTCCGATCCCAAAACAATAAGATCTGGACTTAATTTCTGGGCCATTATTTGAGAGGCTGCGGCTTTGGACATTTTCAGATTGACTCACTGAAATAATATTGGCTATAACCATATTTTAGGTTGTATAACAGCAAGACACTGTACATTTAAGCTTCTGTGATGTCAGCGCTGCACTTGCTGGTGATTCACCTGCCAATCACCTGATAATGTCCAATTCTTTTACTTTCCTTTTTTGTGTATATGAGCCATGATAGCCAGTATTAGTCATCCTAACTCAACAGCAGTTCTCCTTATTAAAAGCATCATTACTGGTATGTATATTGTGTTACTGAGTTGATCAAAGTGGGCGATAACGTTACTTTAAAGCTATATCAATAATTTATAATGTCTCAAATCTGACTAACAGGGAACAGGAGTCTCGCACTGGGTTGTGAATAAGTGATATACATTTTGGGTGGTTTCATAATCAAAAAGGAGTGCAGGAGAAAAGGCTATGCAACAGCCGTTTAATGAACAGCTAAAAAAGTCCAAGTATTCAGAGGGACGCGGTCCAAAAGACTAAAGAAAAGCTTGCACTGCATCGGAGCCGTTAGTCAGCAAGTCTCACTAAAGCTATGTGGATGCATGGTCGGACCGAAGCGGCTGGATCGAGATGGAGGGAGGATGGATGGCCTGGGACTCTGCGCTTCCTCCATCCTCCTCCTTCTTTCTCCTTCCCCTCTTACCATCACCCTGACACACTCAGTCGTCACGTCTCCGTTTTTCCCCTTTAAACTGGCAGCGCTGCAGCGGATGTGGCAGATTGGCACAAATGTGACACAGGTCTCATTTGCCCCTGACAAACAGTAAAATGGCAGAGAAATCTGCACCAGTGTTAGAAAAGCTATTAAAGAAAGTAAAGCCAAGGCAGGACAGATGGAGCAAATCAAAATTTTCACCTTAACTATCAGACATTCAATTTTCCACCCCTTAAAAAAACAAAAAAATAACAGAAAATGTGGAGGAAAAACATTTAGCGCTTGAAAGCAAAATACATAACAACTATAAAAATACAATAAAGCTAAATGTGATTGAATTGGAGTACCCATTTCATTTCTGTGTTTCTCCTTTGAATCACAAAATGGTGTCAGCAGTCATCGCTCAATTGCGCTTCTCTATTCCTCGCTCATTACAACTGAGAGAATAGCGCCGGGTAATTGTTTGACCCTGCCTGCTCAACCTACGTCCTTGGCTGCTGAGAGCGCTCGATGTGAGAGTTCTATGGGATAAATGGTGGCTATTCCCACACTCTGCCCTGTGGCCGTCTGCAAACAGGGTGCCAACGTATCGGTGACAAGAGAAGCCTGATGAAGGTGCGCCGGCTGCACAAAGCCAACGCGGGCCCCGGCTGTGGCAGCACCACCTCTCGAAAAGGAGCCATTGTGCCCCGCCAAAGCCTCTCCCGCTCTGCAGTGGAGTGGCCATTGTGGCGCGCAGAATAGCCATCCCTCTCCATCGCCCGGTGGGGAAAGTGCTATCGTGCCAGGGGTCTGAGTGTGGCCACGTTCACAGTAAATCAAAGTAAATCAACATCACGGCCTCCATCAGGACCCTGTCGCTCAGTCCCACCTTTTCCACAGGTGGGGACGACCCAGGCCTCATTTCAGCCGGTGAGCCAGAGAGTAAGGAACAGGTGCATTCTGGGACAGGGATTAGCTACATTTCAGAACGGAGCTAGAGGTGCTTATGCTGTGAGCTTGCAGATTTTTTAGCATGTATAGCTCAAGTTTGGACATCTCCTATTGATCTGGCTGCAGGGGTGGCTCTCTGGAAGTATATTCATCCATGACAGCGCGGACAAAAGCCTTATGGATTTCCAGGAGAGGAATAAACTTGCGCTGGAGCACAACAATTCTCTTATGGGTACTTCACTGAGAGTGGTTTTTGAAGGTGCTCTCCAGAGAGGAGTTGGGAGGAGGAGTTCAAAGAGAAAAAAAAAACATAAGTAGAGACACTACTGTAGAATATTTGTTAAGAGTGAGCGTGAGGAAGCTCATGTGGATATGTGTCTATGTCTGCAAGTTGAACCTGAACTTCCTAGGCTGCCTACATTCCCTGCATCTTTGAACATTGCCGTACATTGTTCAAGTGTGAAAACAGTTACAAAATATGCTTTATTGACCAAAGGATAAATTAATTAAACACCCCCAAGGCTTAGTGGATTAGCTTGCATTTTACTGCATAAGGCTCTGCCCAGTAGTGAATAACTGACTGATGGTAATGTCCGGTGCTTGTCTTTGGAAGCTCTTGCTATTGTGTAGTTAGATATGCAAGTGTTATGCAAACAAATTGCGTGATTATGCAAAACTAGAAATAGTGTGGACGAGTGATATCCCACCGCATAGGGATTAGTTACTAACACCCACTCTTCAATTATGAGCATAAAACTCTTATGTAGGGGTTTTTTGTGTCCCATATCCCTGTTATGCAACCTGCTCCACTTTGAAACAGGATCCTTTTACAGCAAACCACATGTAAGCACACCCTGGAATGGAAGGGTACAGCTCAGGCGAAGACAGGGCCGGTCTGGGTGCTTACGCGCAGTGACGCAAAGGCAAATGAAGATCAGAACAATTTTTGTCAAACAGGCTCTGCGGCGCAAAAAAAAAAGCCATCAGTGTTTACTACTGAGTCTGAGAGGAAAGGGGCCGTCTTCGGGTTGCAGGCGAACGCGATACATCACCATCAGCATGGAGGTTAGATCAGCTCGGTTTGTCCAGAACGTCCCCTTCCAGACGGGGAGGTAGGGAGTCTGGGGTGGTATTTTTAAACCTGAGAAACAGCAGCTGCATTTGCGCCGGAGTAATTCAGGTTAAAGCGCACGCCGGCGAGTGTTAAAGAGGTACGTCCCACACTCGAAACACAAGCCAGTCCCGCAGAACTCTGAGGCCAAGAGATTTCTCAGCTACACTTGTAGTGACACCTGAGTGAGGTGACATCTGAGGCCAAAAAGAGATAAGGTACAGACATGACAAACTGCTGTGAAACGTCTGTTTTATGTCTCAGTGACTGATACTCCTCTGTCCTCCTTTGGAAGTTCCCGCTTGACTGTAGCTGCAACGATCTCGCTTGAGCCTCTTAAAAGGCGAGCTGTATGGAAATGCAAATATTTCAAATCAGGCTCTCACTGGAGGCGGCGAAGAACATCTTCATTAATTCATCGGCCGTGCCTGCTATTTCGGGGGTTACTCAGATATAGAAAAAAGGGGGGGGGGGGGGGCTGGGATTACAATACTTTCAACTATTTGAAAGAAGAGAAACAAATCCTCATCCGCAATTCAGATGTACTTACGAGCTCTGCTAAATGAATTCATGACCCGATCTTTGTGGAATACAGCGGAGTAGTAGTAGTACGTGGCACAGATCTCGGATTTCCAACACCAAAGTACCTCAACTCCTTCTCAATTAGACAAGCCAAATGTAAGTTGTTAAAAGCGGCACAGGGCTTTTGAACTCAACTGCCGCGCTAACGCGACAGCTTTGTTCCTTTTCCTCTGCGGCCGACGGCGTGACAAGCGATGTACAAACTCGGACTGCCTCAGTAATAAATGTCCTGCCAGTCTGACTAATATTAGTCCCGATCTAGACGCGGATATCCTACCGGCAAGGCCACACAGGAGGGAAGGGCGTAACTCGAGCGGATCGATAGCCCATACGGTATCCTTTCCTCCCTGCCGCTCCCTTCCGTCTACTGCCCCTTTCTCTTCCTCTCACAAATCCATCCACGCAATCAGAGACAATGAGAGGCCCTTCACGCCATCTCTCCATCACGGGCTCCTCCACCTCGACTCCGTTTCGGCTTAATCAAAGGAGAAAAAGCGATAGAGGGGCGGGGTGAAAGGAGTGGCCCGGGCACGTCGTCCCTCATCACCCCGCAGCTAAAATGGAGGGCGTGTGAAGCTGTGGGAGGAGAAGGCGGAAATCCTTCATTTTCCTATTGCACTGCTTCCTCCTTTTTTTTAAAGTCAAGTGAAAGTCTCTGCCTCCTTTATAGCCCCCCCTAAGCTTCTTTAACCTCTCTTCTCTGCCTCTGCGGGCGGATGGTGGACGGACGGACGGACGGGAAGATGGATGAGGGCCAGACGGCAGGCAGCAGAAGAGCGAGTTAATGAGGCAGATTGCTGTCTTTGCCGCCGTGCGAGGGATTACAGGGCGATTACCCATTTGGATTCTCTTTTCTTCCAATTTCCCCAAGTCTCGGTGGTGGTAGAAACTGGAGGGGCGCGACGGGGCGGGGAGGGGGGCGTGGCGGCGCCGCGAGTGCCCGTGTTTTGATAGAGGTGAGATAGAAGGCAGTGCCTCGGCTCTCTGTCAGGGGAAGATGACAGCTGCTCAAAACACTGACCTGCGAACAGATAGAGTTTCTGACTGATGCCTGCAATCTGACAGCTGCTTCGAGGGCTGCGCTCAGCCTAAATATACCCAGCATGAGACTGAATATCTTATAAGTCACATGAGATCCTGCTCCCTCCGTCGGCTGAGCCCTCACATAACTGGGTCTTGCGGACTCTCTGAAATAAGTCACATTACGCATATGAAAAGGTGTTGGTTTTTTTTCCTGCCACATCCAAATGGCACACCGATTGCGTGCTGACCCGGGATGGTGGCATTTGGAGTTGAAAAGCCGGGGATTGGTATTCAGGAAAGTTGTCGGAGGCCCCCGTGTCAGAGGGATGAGCGAAAACAAAGCGGCGCGCGGGACCTCAAACCCACTTTTTTTGCACTCGCCGAATAACAAACAGCGGAAAGGTCTCGGGAAATTATTCAAATTGCAGGGGAATTTGCAATTATTATAAGTCATCTCAACCCACAAAGGCAATGTTAAGCACCCTTCATGAAGTGCGCTGAAAGCTCTGAGAACAAAAGTGGAATCACGTATGGGCCCATTTTCTGCCAGCGGTGTCTGCTCGGTGTGTATTATCACAAAGGGGGGAAAGCTGTTTAGGTGTTTCCAAAGTCATTGTCAGAACCAGAGTTGTTAGACTGAGTTGATGGTGGAGTCATTTGTGTGAGAGGTGTTTTTTTTCCCCCTTCCAATTGGGAATGAACAGCTGGATGCCAGATTGTGCTTTGGAAAAAAAAAAAAAGAGAAGCCACACCGGTGCTGTAATTCTTTGGTTGAATGATGTTTCAAGCCGCCTGCTGAAAAAAGACGTTTGACCCACGAGGTCAAGTGTCCTTCAGGGCGGCCTTTTGTCTTGGCACTGCCAGTAAGGACAGTAAGCAGGAAAGGAGTCGCATCAGATCATGTGACATCTAACAGGAGGCTCAATAAGCCCTTCCACTCCTCCTGTGTGTTCAGCCAATCATCCCTGCTGTTTTGTATTTTTCCCAGCAACAGTCTTCAAGCTCAGTCAGAGCTGCTTCTCCGTGTTCATCGCTCTTCCCCTCAGCAGGCACGTGTGTGATTTTTGTTGCCACTCTTATTCAGCAAAGTCTGTCAAAGGAGTCCTATTTTTTTTGTTAAAGTAAAGGTCTTTCTATCTTGTCACACACTCCAACAAGAAAAATGGGAGAGCATCATGGGAAAATGACAAGCCGGTGAGAAAGTTCACACAGGTTCAGTTAAAAAAAAAAAAGACAGAGCAGGTTCTTTACATGGACTCTCCCACTGGTGTCTGCCTTCCCTCCTCTCTCTCTCTCTCTCTCTCTCTCTCTCTCTCTCTTTGTCCGCTTCTCGCCTCTGCGCCTCTCAACCAGAAAACCTCATCCCGCTTTCATTTCTGTAAGTACAGCCAACCCCCCCCCCCACAAATCCTGTTTGCACCAAACAATCGGACCCCCCCCCCCTACCTTTTTCTGTCTCATTTCCTCCTCCTGCTCGGTGTGTCCTGTGTTTCGGCTGCTCTTGTGGACAGACACCGTTACGCACCCCTGTGGGCGTTTGGCGGCATGGTGGTGGCGCAGAAGGCTCACGCACACAGTCGCAGTGTTAGCGGGCGCCAACCAAGGACCCCCCCCCCCAAAAAAAAAAAAAATCTCCACCTACTGTACGAGCCACACACACACACACACACACCATCACCATCGCACGTGCGCATCTGCTCGGAGGAGAC
Source organism: Amniataba percoides (assembly GCA_037176925.1). Lineage (NCBI taxonomy): Eukaryota > Metazoa > Chordata > Actinopteri > Centrarchiformes > Terapontidae > Amniataba > Amniataba percoides. Next base: position 13,974,510 of record JBAJHX010000042.1, on the reverse strand, counting down.
ACGGACAGAGCCGAGGGTCACTCAGCCGTCCTGCCCTTCAGCGGCCAATCACACCGCAGCTGCTCGGGATTAAAACAAGGAAAGAGAAAGAAAGAAAGTAAACTCTCCGGTGAAATCTTATTTCAACAAATACTGATAAATAAATGAGAATAAACACAGGCGACGGTGTCAAAAAAAAGAATTTCTCCAATTTTCATTTCAGGGTGTTGGAGTGAAGTCCAGTGAGCAGTGAGGCTGTGTGTGTGTGTGTGTGTGTGTGGAAATTAGGCCACATGTATTATCAACAGAATACACAGCGACTCCTCTCACTTGCCATAATTTAAGCATCCTTTTTATTTTTGTTCTCTTTTTTTTTCTTTGGAGCTGCTCAAATCAAAACGAAACCTCTGGTGTGTGATGAGTGTCGGAACCTGTAAGAATAACCCCTCCACACACACACACACACACACGCACAAGTCGTCTGGACATTGCGTAAACACATCCACATCCCCAACCCCAAAAGACGCAACAAAAAAAAAAGACTTTCGCAGGGAGTTTTTTTTTTTTTTTTTCTTTGCGGGATTCCCACACTCACGCCCGCCGCTGTCACGCGTGGCTTCAAACACACATATGTCCATCATGCCCCCCCTCAACCATCCCTCCATCCCTCCACATCGGCTTCAACGTGTCTCCTGGAGCCGCAGAAAACAAACACCCCCCCAAAAAAAAAAATCCCCTCTCCTCCACACACTGACCCATTACGCATCCACACAGAGCCAACAACTGCTCATCACTGGACAATTTCTATCATCTTTTATCTCTTCACCCCCTCCTCCATCATCACCTGTCACATGTGGGGGGTGTCGGGTCCCGGCGGCCGGCAGAAAGCCCTCACAGTCCCGGAAAAGAAGAGAAAAGTCCTTACTTGTGTTTTGCGGCAATGCCTCCGTTGTTATCCTCCAGACTTGAGATTTTGTAAAGATCCCTGGATGGATGCAGTTTACGCGCCTCTGTCCCTTCTTTCCCTTTATCTTTGATTCTCTTATCCAGAGCGGTGGAAGGACCAGCACGCAGGTTTTTCTCTCCCCCCCTCGTCTCTCCTTCAAGACAGATGTGAACGGTCCTGGCCGAGTCGCTCCACCTGCATCCTCCCCCCCCACCTCCACACACACACACACACCTCCTGTCGTCAAGCCAGCCACAAGCCGCGCAGCGCTCCCCGAGACTCTCCTTTTCAAATTAAAGCTCCCGCGTTAGAGGCGCGCTGGCGGGGCTTTTACTGCGGAGCTTCCGCCGCCGCGCTGCCGGCGGATGCGTCGCGGTGTGTGCGTGCGGCTTGACGCGCCTCCACCTGCAGCCCGCTGGAAGAGGAGACGCGGCGGCATCAGCATCAGCAGCAGCAGGAGGAGGAGGAGGAGGAGGAGGAGCGGCACCGCACTGAGGAGGCCGCCCACAGAGACACGCCCCGCTCCGGCTGGTGAAGGCTACTTCACCCCCCCCCCCACCCCCACCCCCACCCCCCCACAGGCAGGGCCGGTCCAGACACTCAGTGTTTTGATGCATGGATTATTTTAGGTTTTATGGGTGGGACAGAAAATGTCTCCAATTCTGGAATCCTGTAATTACCCCAGAGATCAGAGAGCAGGATGAACCTGTGGTGACTATCAGACATCTGGAGGAATAGAAACTGACGAAGCAGATGGAATAAAAAAGGAAGAATACAGACCTATAAAAATCACCAACTATACCAAAATAAATGTAACAAACACACTATAAACTGTGCTTTGTGGTGTGAGGGACGGCCACAGCTGCCTCCAGTAATCATATCAAACGCGACAGCCAGGCTCCCCATCAACTAATTCTACTTATTAACCACAGCTTATTGTTGGAGTCAAAATGGAGCAATTACCAGTGACTCATATATAGCTTGTTTGAGCTATAGGGAAGCAACATGCTGCTATTATTTGCTAATGACCGCCTGCACCCTGGAACATTTCTACAGGCCATCACGCAGACAAAACAGTGGGTCCATGAGCTCCGTTTCATCCTCATCAAGGGGGGAAAATAACATTAGAAATCCACATTCTCTTCCACTGAGAGCATAATCCCCATCAGCTTATTTACTTGGATATATACACACACATTCCCCTAAAGATTTATGTTCGCCCTCATAGTGTGAGTATTATCTAGATAAAGAAGAGATGAAATTTACAACTCTCTGAATCTCTTCTATACTAAAAAGGAATGGGATAAGAAATTTAAGTGTCACTGTGGTGCTCAGGAGAGCGTTAATAGTGAATATATACCAATCTCTTATATTTAGAGTCCACTGAAGCGTCTCAAATGTCACTCTTCATATTCCAAAAAAATACAATACTCTCCCTTTTTGCTGTGATAATGGCACAGCTTCCAATTTCAGAGTAAACCTCGAATAGTCGGTCAAATAGCCAGATGCATTCAGAGGTATGGAAATGTTTGAGAGGCAGAGCTGTTTGCTCAACTGGAACTGGAACCTTTTGCTAAGATGGTCTGAATATCCGCAGCCTCAGAGCTTCTCTTTGTGCACCGATATCTGCGTTCCCAGCGCTTTAAACACCACTGCCATTTTTTTCGTCTTCTTACAGTTAGTAAAATGCTTTATAATGTTTGGATCTTGAGTCCAAACTGGGCTTTAATCAGTAGTTTAAATGAAAACCAGCAGGGCTCCGAGCCATGTTGGATTTAAAAACCTCTGTTGTAGCATATGGATGAATATATGTGTGTTATTTTTGGACAACAAGTGGAATCAGCTTCATCACTGCTCCTGGCAAAAAGGATTATTTGATCTGGGCAGGGAAGTGGGAGAAAGACGGAGGGGGCTGGGGTGGGGGTCATCTGAGTCAGGGAGACCATTTGAAGCGGAGGCTATCTCTCTCTCTCCGCTTTCACTTTCTCTTTACTTCCCCCTCATCGCGTCAGACACCGGGCTGACAAAGTCCCTCATTAGTAGCCCTCCGTAGCCTCGCTGTAGTCTGTTGCTCTGCCTTGCCTCAGTGGGGAGAGCGATCAGGTCTGCTCATCATGTCCCACATCATGTCAGCAAATTGTCACAGTGAAAGTCTTCATTTCAGCATGTTCCTCTAATTTACAGGATATGCCTGCAGTGGTCAGAGCAGCATGTATGATCACAGGAGCTTTAATGGAAATGAAAGTCCCTGCATTATCGTGACTACTTTACGCCTTAGTGGGTGATCAATCAGAAACCATTGGGAACCATTGTATACACACACGCACGCTATTGACACACGAGTCAATAAAGTGTCTTAGGAGTACTTTTTACAGTGTATCCCATCCATCCAGCCATCAGCCTGCTCTGCCTTAAAGGTCTGTCCACGTCAGAGGCGGGCAGCGTGTCGACACAGAAATCAGAGTCGCGGTCAATGAATCTGGAGGGGGGTGCATCAATCACGGGCTTATTGAGCAGCGTGGTGCGAGAGAGGCCTGTCAAAGGAATATTGGCACCTCTCAGAATTAATTTCTCAGGCCGAAATATTTGATTAAAAACAGTACTGGGAGAGGGTGGGTGGCCCATTGTCGCAGGAGAAAACTGTGTTGCTGCAGTTTGAAGTTTTGAGAGTTATTGCTGTGTCTGTGGTGGAGGACGCTGAAAGGGGGTCGTTTGAAAATATAGGCAGACATTTACATTTACTATGCTTTGTGGACCCAAAATTGATTACTGCCGTGTTTTATCAGCCCTTAAGGAATTTCCCAGTATTTCATTCACATCATATGCTGAAATCTGATACTGTTGCTAAGAAATTGATGCTTGACTCATCATGCACAGCTTAAATAGGCATGCTATAGCTGCTATTAGAAGATGTCACCTATTTCCATCCCCAAATACATGCAGACTGTACGCAGAGTGACCCGTTTAGACAAGGACAAGCTAGTTTGTTCTGTCTGAGGGTGAAAGGGTTTGCTGGGTTCTGACCTTCTTCTGGGGTAATGCATTCTAAAACAGCCTTTCCTCAAGGATAACTCTCACTAAAGATAAGCACCACAAATCTTTAGACACCTGACAATGGAAAAAGTGTTGTGTAGAAGTCAAAACATTTACTTGAATTAACTTCTGAAGAGGTAAAGATTATTTCAAAGAATATTAGAATTGAATGCTAATTAGCCTATTATATAGTTATATTTATTTTTCTATTATTATTATTATTATTAGTAGTAGTAGTAGTAGTATTAGTAGTAGTAGTATTAGTAGTAGTAGTAGTATACAGTATACAGTATAACTGTTATAAACAAGATTAGCAAATAGGGAACTGAGTAATAAAACAAACAGTGGTCATCTAGGGATCTTAGAGGTCACAAGGTGAAAAACAGACACTACTAAGATAATTAAAAGGTCTTTTCTGTCCTACTTCAGGAGACTCACATCTCATATGCATATGCAACATATGATAGGGGTTTAGGGAATCCCAAGTAGGCACCATTGTGTTTGAATGAGTAACGGGCCAACAGTGGTTGAAATGTTTCGCTAATACATTGTTTGAAGTCCGTATGCAGAATGCAGGTTTTGTTTACAAAGATGCCCTTCTCACAAAATCTACAATGTCTTCTGAAATATAGAAGTCTTAAGTTATCATCACAGCGCTCTTATGTCTATGACATTTGTCAAAGCCTTTCCTTTCACAATCCTTAAGGTCCCTGCGGTCATTGTTAGATGTATACTTCAATCAAATGTGAGTTAATGCTTTTGCAACAGGAGTTTTTTTCTTCTTCTTCTTCTTCACTCAAAGGTGACATCTAAAAATAAATGAAAATATCTCACAGCAGACAGATGTCAACTGAGAGTATAACACACCAAATATCATCAAATAACCGCCAGCCTGTTATCATGATGTGATTTGAATCCAACAGAGATTTCATGCCTTTTAAATATCAGTATAAGTCATTCCAATCGTATGTCTTCCAGCGCCTTGATTTAATATTCTCTACATATAAAGCTGGCTGATTTGATAAGCTTTCACTCATGAGTAATTCATTTCATTGTTGGAGGACCCTGTGAGGTTGTTGTTTTTTCCTCTTTCTCTCCATTGCGCTAATTAAAACTAATTGAATTGAATTGATGGTACCGAGCCCCCCCGAATCACAGTGCCACCATTTCAGTCCTGCTCATCCCTGAAATGAGACAAATCAAGTGTGCCGTGTAATCAGACATGAAAAAAAAAGTCAACACGCCAAAGAAGTCATCTCCCCTGTTTGTTGTTATTGTTGTGAGCGCATTATCGCATACACATCAAATTCGCAAATAATAACTTGGCATAAAAGAGCAGAGGGAGTTGTTTGAACACAAGTAAATTTGGTTTCCTTAGCTGTGACAATGATTGTTATACCCATTAAAAGTCTCTTTGGGTGCATTTTGTCTTGGCATGAGCTCAGTACTTCTACACTAACAGATTAAGTTTTGAAAAGTCAACTTCATAAACGTGTACTGACAACTTTGTGTAGAAATACAACTCAAACTGTATGTATCAAAGTGTGGCTCCAACAGCTGCGCATGTTGATGATTTCAATTCAATCGTGTTGTTTTTTTCTTCCACTACAGTTGTAGTGTTGCGTAGGTGTATGCACATTCAGTACTCTGACTGTAAAATGTTACTATGAGGCAGTTTATAACCTCCTCACTGTCTTCATGTTAACAATAAACAGTAACAGGACACAAAAAGAGATTTAGTTAGAATAAGAAATATAATAGAAATAGAGTGTTATGTGTGTTTAAATTGTGATGTTAACTTTGAATGTAAAATTGAATTAAAGCCTTTCTTATCAAATAATCTCGAGCCTTATTTTATGTATTAACTATAGCCCACAGCTGAGTTTGTCATGTGTGTTTTATACAATGACTCTCAGAGATTTGTAGTTCATGTAACTGTTCATTATTATTACTGTCTTAAAAGGCTGTGTGCAGTCTCTTATTTGAAATTTCTATGACTGCTAAAGATCTTTTCTTATTTCCTCTTTACCAGACCAGAGAAAGCTGTACTCAGTTACACCAGCTGGTGAGGGAAGACCGTGAGGACAACATGTGATCAAAGTGTCTATGAGCTAACATATCTATCCATCCATCCACTTTCTAACCCGCTTATGACTTTACAGCTTTTGCGTTTTCTAAGCATGTAGTTAGAACTAAGGTAAGGTGGCACTGGGGCTCAAAGTACAGAAAATTTAGAGATCACTCACATGATGAGACGTGTTTGAGTTTTCGCTGACGAGACGAGGCTGGATGAAAATGTTTGTGGGTGACACACCAGGACCGATCATCTGAGCAGCCGTGTGAAAAAAAGTGATTATCCAATCAAATGAATGAAATAGCAGTGATTGACATGCACGCGGCAATGCTCTGTGCTGATTGGCTGTTGGTCAGAGTGGGCGGGCCTAGAGAACAGGTAGTTTCTATT
>JBAJHX010000042.1:13951096-13962924 GCA_037176925.1 Amniataba percoides | reverse complement strand
TTTACAGCCTTAAAACATTTAATAATTGTAAAAATCCTACTTCGCGGATTTCACCTATTGCGGGCTGTTTTTGGAACGTAACCCCGCGATAAATGAGGGAACACTGTATAGCATAATTGAGGATCAGAAAATCGTACTGGACTGCAGCATTTGTGGTATCTACAAGGTAATGTAGACTTTGATTCAAAGCACTGACAACTCTCAGAAACAAGTTGTGCATATTATTACTGTGCGAGGTGACCTGTGCTTGCTTGAGGATATCATCTGCTAGACTTCACACCTGTTTCATCCTACCATGGCAACAGAACTGTTTGCGGCTAGACAGCATAATGATGTGATCTAGAGGTGGAGATAAGACGAGAGAGAATCTTTACTTGATAATTTTCATTTTTATGTTTTCCAATTTCCACCCACACATTGTTCATTATGTGACAGTGCAATGATCAAATACTTGCTACATATGAGAATGTGATTACAGTTGAGTTAAGATAGTTTATATCAAACACACATTGAATGTATATAATCATAATTTAAAATGCTTCGATTCTTTTTCTGTAACTACTGCATTTAATTTGTCAGTACATACTGACACTGTAAAGCTCATTAAAATAATACAATTATTTTAATGAGCTTTATGCTAAGATGATTGTATACTTCCTTAATAGTTCTGTTTCTATCATTTATCCACCTCTTCTGGGATCCTTCAGACAGACTTGACACTCAGTATGGAATTCATGTCGGGCTCACCCGCAAACCGACAGTGATGTGTTTGAAAAAGGCGTCTAATTCACCTGCTATTCTTCTTTTGAGAAAAGAGATATGTGCTCTGTTTACTCACAATGAGGTATTTTAAGGGAAACTGTCAAATGACACACAGCATTGCATGCACATTGCATCACATTGCATGGTCTCAGATTTCTAAGATTCTATCATTTCTAGAAGACAGTCTTTGTGTGGGGGGAAAAGTTGACAGAACTTTACTGTGTGTGGAAGGTGGGAGATTAATTGGTAAAACATGACCATATGACCTATTTTCTCAATTTTCCTTATAACCATGAGAAAGTAATCTCATGGCGTTGTCTAGAACAAATGTGTGTATGTAATGTATGTAACATCTTATGATCACAAAGTAAAAGAACTGCACACATTTTACCTCTAAGCATATCAGTAGGTGATGTTTTAATGATTTGATGTTTTAAACAGTTTTATTGACAACCAGAAATGAAGCAGATAGCCTATAGGGTCTTACTAATGTAAACTTGTGATATTTAAAAGTTAGTGATGACTTAATTACAGGAAGCCTCATAATCAAAGGAAATTCCACCTTAAAAGACTATAAAAGAGCTGCTGCTAATGTGTATTTCTCAGCCCCTAACAGTTCATTGGTATGTTTTCTTATTCCCTTTGATAAGTGGATGTGTAATGTACACGATGTGAATATCATGTTGAGATATTCCCCAGGCAGATAAGACAGATATGAGTCGGAAAGCAGCTTTCATTATCAAAAACATCAAGAGAATGGCAGGTTCTTATGTCAAAGGGCAACAGCTTCTTAGCAAAGCCATCATTTGAAACTGACATTTAACACAGGGGAGCATCCACTGTAGATTTCCCTGGGTATTCTGAAAACAGACAAACAGACACATTCATCATCTACAATGTCTTTACTAATGTATGCACTGGTGTGGCTCATAATGTTTTTTTTTTTACTTGAATCAGTACATTCACTGTAAATATGACAAAAGTCAACCTTACTACAATGAAATCTTATATTTAATCAAATCCTGAAGCATCAGTTTTTTTAATAAGCTGACAATATAACTATTTCAGTGTTCTCATTGTGTTGGAAACATTCAGATGTTTTTTTCATTTTCACCATAACTAAAATGTATTTTACATTAAAAGCAGTGGAAGGGAGCTTCTTCATCTTAATTATCAATTTCTCAAAAGATATCTCAGGTCCTGTTATTTAATTCAGTTCAAGTACCAGAGTAAGAGCCTTTTTCAGTAAATAATAATGGTAGAGCAGATAATCGCATGTGTAATGTGTTGAATTGGTTGATAGCTTTTTCTGGTTAATGTATGATCTTCCTGCTCTCGCTGTCCTTTCACCTGTATCATTTATATGAAATTGGTTCTTTCTTTTTACTGTGTCAGAAGAACAGATACTGTGTGTCTTTACCTGGTGTGTGTATGGAGCTTATCTGAAGGTTAACAGTATTGTTCTATGCAGATCCAGAAAATTAAACCCACAAAGTGTCACCATCAGTTTAAGTGGATTTTCTTTTTTAACATCATCGGTGCCTTTACATTATGGGTCATTTGTGGGGTGTGTCCTGACCTTTGGCAGCCTCAGATGAGAGCCAGGATGAAAGATTTCACACCTCACACCTCCCATATTCGGTACGCTCATGCAATTCTATTTTTTGCCATTCAAAACAAAGCTAATGTTTATGCATTCTCAGATGGCACCCTGTCTACAATTATTACAGTAAAATGCTATTTTAATGTCTGTGAAATGTGTTTACTTCCACTGTCTCTTTCGTTTTAACCTAGGAAAACGTGCGTGCTACCTCTAAATCACACAAATTGCGCAGATACAGAATAGTTCCATAACTGAAACTATTCTGTCTTGTGGCACTGACGATCGTATCGGCCCACAGTGTCTGAGCTCTCTCATTTCCTTAGTTCTCTCTTACAGGAAGCATCAGCCACATGACTCCCTGTACGTACAAGTAATCAATTATCTGGTTAGATTAAACCAGTGAATGCATTATTGTATGCAATTCATGCGTGGTGCCTTGTCCATGCGTCTCTATTTCCCAATATCACTTCATTTGGCCAGTATAATTGAAATGACATTTCCAACACAGGCCGTATGTGTTAATAAGAAGATGTTTATGTATGGCAGGCATACCAAATCACTTGGATTGCTTATTAATGGATCAAGTAGGATTTCGCACATACTAAGCCATCCCACAGGACACTCTTTGCAGCTGCGAGGAAATCGCTGATCAACGGTGACTTGGCTTTTAACCTGGTGATTTACTTTCTGGCTGCAAATGGCCGTTTGGATTTGTGATTTCTGATATCTGTGATTTTTTCCATTTCATAATAGAAAATGTGAATTTTAAGTCTTTTAGTTGAGTCCAATTACAGCCTCACTCATATGAAACAGGTTGTGGCAGTTTCTTTTTCCATGCTCTTGCATAATGCGCAGTAATTGTCTGTTAAGTACTAGTGATTATTTCCCAGCGGCGCAGATGTGGGGCGGGGGTAAAGGAGCTGAGCCAAGTGGGTTTTTGAGTTTTATCGCGGCTGGTTTGAGGCAGGAGAAGAAATGGTGAGACGGGGCCAGAGGAGGGAGATGTGAGTAGGCGATGCTGTCATTGTGTCATGAAATGGAGTTTAGAAAGCTGGAGAGCAGCCAGTGTGCTTACAGGTACTGTATGTCTGACTTACACACCCACAAAGAGTCTGAAAACGCAAAAATCCTGGGAAACTTTTTACATCCACTTTTGCGGGCATGCCTGCCGTTCTCTAGTCTCGCCCTAAAATGATGTTTAATTCAGTTTCATCTGTTACTCTCCGGCCCAGTTCTGATGTACAAAAATAAATAATGCACCGCGCACAGCAGCAGTGTGTGTTTGTGTGTCTTTAAGGAAGCCCCCGTGCTCATCTCCATACTTTAAAGATATCTCTTGGACTAGGCCTGAGAAGCCTGAACAACGAGGCTCCCACCGATTTACTTTTGGAATTACAGTGTGCCATTTCATTTTGCACAGGCACAGGAAAGCTGGGTTATTTTCCTTCCTGCAGCATTTTTGCTTCATTTTTTTTTTTTTTTACTGTCAACTCCCTTTTGAAAAAAAAAAAGTGAAGATAATGGTTGTGGGTAACAGTAGGGGCTTGAAAATCCCTATTGAGTGCAATGGACCTCTCCTTTCAACTGGAGCGGATATAAAGATACATGTAAAGCATGTGTGCATAGGGGAATAGTCTGAGCTGCTCTGTGTTTTAGTGGTGCGACGTGGATTTGCTCTGCTAGCAGGACACGAGGTCAGAGTCTGGGCGCCCGAGCATCCTGAGACATTGTCGTCACATCTCTGGCCTACTTGAGTGCCGCCAATTTTCATTTTCTCCTCTTTTCCATCACTTTTATTAAGTTGCTGTTACAAATATATTACACCCAGTTTGCCTTGAATCTAATATTTTTACAACCAGACCCTCCAAAAAGGCAACATGCAGAACTCTGGGGGTATGGTAGCTGATAGATTTAGTCCTGAGGGCTGCCATAACATGATTCAAGTACTGTTTTTGTGAAACTTTGCTCTCATCTCCATATTTACCAAAGCTTATTAGCACCAGTGCTGCAACTAACTCCATTACATTTACCCTTTAAATGTAATAAAGTTATTTTTACATACTTTTCTTTTTCTTTCCTTTTTTTAAGAGTCATTTTACTTTTTCTTTGCATACAGGTAGAGGCATTAAAGAAGCCATAAAATGTGCCATGCCATAGAAAAAAGCTGATTCTTTGATTGAAAGCACTCCAGCACCACGGCGCAGTGGATACTTCAGCTGTGAAGTCTACATTTACTTTGGAGCTAGCTGAGGAAGTTGATTGTAATCACCAGTTTTATACACAGGCTGCAGCATTTTAAAGAATAATAATTTTACACGTATTGAGTAAAATATTCTTGTACTACTTTCCATCCCTCCTTAGAATCATGGCACTGTATTGTACAGAAATGTAACTGAAGTGGTTTTTGTTCCAGGTTAACAGCTGAACAAGCAGGCAACACTTGTCTGTGGATTTATGCTTTAGAGCTCTCACTGTTCAGCTGGAGTTTCTGTTGGAAACTTCCCTAAACCTAATATAGAGCAGGTCAGACCCCCCATCATCACTCTCAGCTCTGACAGAGAAGCATTTTGCCATTTTAGATGCTGAGAATCATATTGATCATATGGATCACACTGTTTATCCTGCTGTAATAATATTTTCTCATGAGTTTCAGATTTAATCACAAATGGATAAATCCAAGGCTTGACAGGCCTGCCGTGGCTGTCGCTGCTGAACCATGTTCGTGTGCGGGGTTTAGCAACTGGTCAATTCCCAGCCTACATCCATAATGGTGATGTATTAAAAGGGTGAACGAAAATGGCAAAGCCTAAAAAAAAAAAACTCAGATTTTTGCGTCTTTAAAGCACAAGGATTTTTTTTATTGATGGCATGCATTTATGCATGGCTTTCATGGTTGAGCATTAGTTTAGCTGATACTGGACAATAATGGAAAATGAGCATGGCACACCATATAAACCTGCCACGTCCTGAGCACTTATATTCTTTTTATTATTATTTTTTCTACCAGTTGATTTTCCTTATTTTATTTTTGCAGCAAAGATCAAAACATTTCCTTGAAACTGAGATAGCATTGCTTTTCCCTCTGCTCTTCCATTTCTCCCCCCTGCTTTCAGACAGAGTGTGGAGGCTTTCTAATAAGCCCCATAAAGAGTGTTTCTTCGCTCGTGTAGTGTCATGAGGGAGCGGGGTGCATTTCATGCTCTGTGGCTTTAGTGGGAATAAACAGGTTAGTGGAGTGCATGTTTGCATTGTTTTCCCCCAGCCTGGCTGTAAGTTTGACCCTGTTATTTCCACTGTAAGAGAGACAAACCCGCAGTCAGCTGGGAGATATGAGAAAAGTCTCTTTTTAGGTCTAAAGGCAGAGTGTATGCGTAAGATTATAGGTCTACTTTAAATTCTCGACATGATATTTTCAAGGTGTGTTAGGCTAGATTTATTCTTTAAAATTGCAACTGTCTTATCAGCCAAAATTGTAAATTAGAACTGCAATAGAGAGTGTCCTACTCTCCAAGTGAGACGACAGAGAGCCAGCCTATTTTCTGAAATTTAATTTAGTGTCAGATATGGCGGGTCACTGCTGGGAAATAACCACACAGAGGAAGCGACAATTTAAGCAAAAGTTTTTTTTTCCCAAAACAGCAGAGCAAGTGAATGAGGTGGACTGCTGCCAAGATACTTTCTGCCATCCCAATCCCAGATTAACCACAATACTTTGGTTAGTACAACTTTCAAACTGTTTTGCTTTGATAAAGTTTGGGCCGTCCACATGCAGGATAATACTGTAGAGTACTGTTGTGGCGTTGCCAGTTATTGAAGGGTATGAAAGTATGAAAATCATCCAGTCCAAGTGACATCCCAAAGTCTGTTAAGCCTTAAATGAATTAGGTTTAGTTGAGGAGTGGTGATGATGAGAGTTTGTGTTGGTTGTTGACTAAGCGAACCACTGCAGATGAGGCTGTGAGGTCGACCGAATGCAGCGCGTGTGTGCATGTGCGTGTGTGCCCACTGATCTCAGTAGTTAAAGAGCTAACCTTTCTTCGACAGGTTCCCCATAACAGGTTTGCATAACTACTTATTATGCTAATTAGAAGTGGATGCAGTAAAGTGCTAACACTTTCCTCCCTCGTGTTGTGCTGTATGTGTTATCTAAAACCACCCCCATGTTCCACTTGTTTGTCACTTTCACAGGAAATGCCACTCTTTGCATCTGTGTCCAAATCACAAAAACAACAAAACAAAACAGAGGACTTGGGGATTTTTAAACATTAACATTTGAATATTTTTTTGGAAACTATGTATTTTTCTGCATTGTGTCTCTTTTCCTTCCAATTATTCAAGTGAACTGGCTAGTTTGTATTACAGTGCATGTTGGTCTGGGGAGGGGAGACTACAGGGTGTTGGCTCCAATAGCCATCAGCCACTTCTTTTAACCTGAGTGTGTGGACTTTAAGCTGGAGGCCATAACACAGTCAGAGGTTTATGTTGTCCCCTCAAATCCCTCATCCTTCCCCAATGGTGGCAACCAGGAGTTAGTGAGGAGGACAGTCTCTCATTGGCTTGGAAATGCCTCATCTGTGTTGGTTGGCTGCATTTGTTCTCACCACTGCAGATTTATTTCTGGAGTAATTAGTCAATTAACTGATTAGTTGATTGTGATTCATTCTAATCATAAATTGATTACACACAGTAAGTAAGGAAAAATATTCAGTGTTCCTGTTTCTCACTTTTGAGTATTTTTGAGGACATTTGAGGAAAGTTCCCACTCCTACTAAATTTAACTCTTTTTGGGAAATAGACTGTTGGTCAGACAAAATGTTTAATTTCAGGGAGTTATCTTGAGCTCATGACACTCATTTTTCACCATTAATTTGGATTAAATGACTAATCGTAATCAATATTATTAATTTATTAAGAAGATAAACAACATTGGTTGCAACCCTGTGCCTATTGATTTATTTAGCAGTTTACACAAAAGAACACAGATTTTGCATAGATTATGCCATGAAGTCCTACTCTGCATAAACAAAGCTGCATGGAAAGTAACATTCAAAGATTTCCTGGAAAAAAATGACTCTATGTATAATATTTTGTTATGTATACCATGACATATACTAAAATATATTGTTATTGCATATTATTGCTTCTGTCATTCCACTTTTCTTCAGCCCTCTTTTTTATGTATCACTGCACTTCAGTCTCTCTGAATCACTTCCACCCACCCTCACTGTGATCCCACAAATAAAGAAGCATGCTTACATGGCTTGCTCTGTCATCGCATTAGAAAGAACAATCAACAATCAGAGTGATGGGGCTTTCAAGGCAGCCTCTGTAAATGGAAGAGAGGAGTGTGGCGAGTGGGTTCCTGGGTGGTGGTGGTGAGTGTGTTTGTGTGTGTGTGTGGGGGGGGGTTCCGAGTTGGAGGCAGAGGGGAGATGAAAGGAATCCTTCACTCCCTCACAAACAAACACACACACACACACACTCTTCACTCACACCACTTGCAGCAAACCGCAATATCCCCATGCCAAATGTTAGCCTTAAGTAAGTGAAAGTTTGTGCACTAAAAGGCAGAGACGTGTGTGTGTGTGTGCACGCTGTGTCTGTATATGTGTACCCACTTTACTTTGACCAGGGTTGTTAGTCCAATCTCCTCCCCCTCGACACTCTCTTTGTCTTTGTGAAACTGCTGATGCTCAGTGGTTGCCTGCATGACTGGCTGCCATTGGCTCGCCTGGGCAGAGGATCTCATTGGTGCAGCATTTTCCTGGCTCATCCTGAGGATCACTGAGGATCGGAGGTTGTGTCTCTGAAGCCTGCAAAGACCCCCCCCCCCCTCACCCCCACCCCTGGAGCACCTGTTCAAAGCTCCAGAGACAGGGGCTGCTCTTTGGGATGCTGTCCCCAGGGCGAGGCACCTTTCCAGGGGATTAGCAAAGGAAGAGTTGGCCTGTCACCACCAGGAAGAGGAGAGCCTGTGTGGGCAATTGAGTCTCAGGGGATCCGCTGTCTGCAAGCAGGCCCAGTGGTATCCATAAGCCGATGGCGCTAAGGCAACACGCCAAGGTTTAAATACAGGCTGTGATATTTGCTATCAGCTGGAGAAATAGGACAGCAAAACTATACATACTCTATGCTAACACACACGCACAGCAGCAGGCTTGAGGCTCACACAAAAGCGGAGTAATCATACTAATCATACTCTTTCCTCATTATATCCCCTGGGTGAGAGAATAAGGCATCCATAGTGAATTGAGGGCAGTACAAGAGACTGTATGTGAACCACAGCCTCTCCTCTCCTCTCGTCTCCTCTGTGCAATACAAACAGCCACATTATTGAAAACAACAAATATTTTTGGCAAAACAATTCCCTCCGCAGGCTTTGAGCGTTATTGCCTTGGACGTCCTCTCTTGGTAGCGGGGGGCGGGGAGGAGGAGGGGTGAGAAAAAAAATGATGTGAGATCTGGAGCAGAGCCTCGTTCCTTGTCGTTTCTTTAATTTCCTTCCACAGAGCTCCTGCGCTGAAATAGAAACGGAGCCAGAGAGTGTTATTGGTGTGATTATTCTGTCGCACTATGTAGCAGAGAGCGGCGGCAAAATGAGCTCACAGTTGCGAGTATCTCCGCCCTAGCTGAGAACCAGCCGCCCCTATGGACCCACTGATAGCGGCAGCTGTATATGAGATCCACACTGGCCTCTGGCAGCCCGCGTCATAACTGGCTGGGCTGGGAGGGACACGAAGTCCAGACCCGAGTCGAGGTTGAAAAGCTGCTTATCATGCAGTTGTGTCCCCCAGCTTTGGAGTGGGGAGGAGGTGGAAGTTTAGTGGGGGATGGGGGGGCGCTAGGTCAGGGTCAATGTTTCCATGGTAATTGGATATAGGTCCTGTAGTCGGTCCCCACTGTGTCACACCTCTGAGGGACAGGCATCAGCTGCAGAGCTTCACAGGCTGGATGATCACAAAGCATCCACCCAAACGTCTTTGATACACACAGGATAACTCTATTGTCATATTTTGATTAGATGAATAGAAGTATGCCAAACAGCAGAGTTTAATCAATACAAAGTGGAAGTTAATGAGACTTCAGCCACTGTAGTCAGGCAAGCGTCCACAGAGCTCAAAACCTGACATGTTGGACTTGAATATTTCTGACCTTTTTGACTCCTAGTTGTAGGATTGCAGGGTAGTGTTTACTTTTGCTATAGACAAAAACCAATACCTTGGTTAACCAATTACGTAAAAAAGTATAAAGAGGTCACTTTTTTTCATAGGGTACAGGCTTCAAGCTCTTGGGCTGCTGCTGAAGTCATTGGATGGTGTTGGTAACCATCTTAGTGAGATTTAAAAAAAGTTTAAAGTAAACTCAACACAAATCAAATATAAATCAAAGATCCTGCAGCACTTCTTCTTAACTTGTTGGAGTGAGACTGAGCAGCGGTGCATTCAGTGACTGGAAGCTATGGTATGGCAATGCTATGGAATGAAATGCTAGTCTCTTTAATGCTGTATATGTCCTGACCTCCCACTGTGTGACACCCATGCAGAGACTGAGGAGCCTAGATCAAAGCTAGCCGGGGTCTAAATGTGTGCCTACAAGGACATTCAACCAACACAATATTTAAAGAAGATTGACAACTGATACTTGTAAGAGTAATTCTCCATGGAATCACAAAATCAAACTCCTATCACCTCCCTCGCTTTAACACCATCTTTTTTGCTGCTGCCAAAGGTGCTATGAGAACAAGTACTTCAAAATATTCCACATTTGCTCTTAATTGTAACCTTATTAGCATAACTTGTGGTAACGAGGTGTAACTTGTGTGATTTTGTCTGAATGTGAGGAGATTTAAGTTCCTCACGTCTGCCTGTGTTCGATCATATGGAACTGGCAAATCACACTCTCAGAGTAAACATTAGGCTGGTATTAAGAACACTGATACCTGTGATGCTCACATTTTGTGCGGCGGCAACTGCTCGCTCGCGGCTGCAGCTGGCTCGTGAGCGGAGAGGCGAAATTGCTCCGTTAGGGGGAAACACAGGTTTAGGACATGCATGAGTAGCCGGTGGAAGCCTTGAGCGTGTCGGAGCTCTCGTGATCTTCCAGCAGCCCGGTTATAGATCTCACCGAGGCAGAGGCTTGTGGCAGCTAGTGTTTAGCCTCAGCGCTAATAGCCCGGTGTACTGAGCCTTGGGAAATTAGTTGCGCACTGAAGCATGCGGCAAGAAGCTCGGCGAACCTCAATCGGAGGAAGAGCAGTCACACATAGGTCAGAAGAATCAATGTCCTTTAGGGACCCAGGGGCTGAGCTTGAGAGCACTGAACTCTCGCTAACCTCGGCCAGTGGCTGCGGTGTAATTGCACTGAAGCAGTGGTGGAGATAGGGTGAGAACTGGCAGGGGGTGAAGCAAAAGAAGAGCGTGCAGGAGGCATGCTTGGCTGCAGGACACCATAGCTGAGATTTTTAGAAAACAAAAGAAGCTAAAAAGAAGGCTTTTTTTCTTATCATAAAAAGAAAAAAAATTAAACACATGCAAACAAGCGCTTTTGGAATTAAAAGGGGTGTTTCTAGTGCAGAAATTATCACTATGAGCTCGAGCCCTTTTTTAATTTTCAGCTTATTTGATATTAATTTGAATACAGGTCAGGAGACATCAAACATTACACATTTAACTTCTTGTTGGAGTAACAGAGGAGTAGGGAATATTATTTAAATGTCTCAGCACTTTACTTCAGTGATATTAGTGAATGTGAAACAAAAGACAGCTCTGTGTATAATTTTCAAAACGTATCCCTTCCCCCTTGGGATGTGCTTAAGAACAACAAAAATCAGTCTCATTTGTGTGATCATGAATTGATTATGAGTTTTCCACTCAGTGATGTGAACTGTGGGTTACAGTCAAAGGATGCCTAATGTGTGAAGTCTATCTGGAGAGGACGAGCTCGTGGGAAATGCTTCTACAACTGATGACCTAATAACAATGACATTTTCAAGCTGCTCGTCTACAGGAGGCTAAACTTAAAACCCCTTTTCTGAGGCTATATTTAACATAACAAAACCTAAACTACAGTTTCAGGCCAGGGACAACATAATATTGCCATAGAAACTGATAATGAGGGTGTCATCCACTGCTGAAGTTCAACTCGAGGCTATTTGCTCCTTGCAAGCTCAAGGCAACAAGTATCTAAAATTTCAAGGCTTCTATTTGGAAACCATCCCAAGGTGGTAATTAAATTATTCAACTCTTAATTTATAGGAGGGGTTGGATTCCTTAGATTTGACTCTGTGCCATTTAGATTGGTGACAAATTAATTGAAAAAACAACATAATGTGTCTCAGTAAGATGTTGGTCCACCACCTGTCTCCAGAACAACTTCAGTGCTCCTTCTCATTGATTCTCCAAGTGTCTGAACTCTACTGGAGGGATGAACCATCTTCTAAAGATGTTCCCTCATTTGGTGTTTT
>JBAJHX010000042.1:13932939-13947276 GCA_037176925.1 Amniataba percoides | reverse complement strand
CGGAACGGGGAAAAAAGGGGCAAGGGGGGAAAGGGGGGGGTGCCCCAAAACACACTTTTCACCCCCCTCCCAGTTGGGAAGGTCAAACGTCCCTTCAAAAAAAAAAAAAAAAAAAAAAAAAAAAAAAGCCTGTCGGATTTCAGCATGACTGTGTTCATTTTCGAAGCCATTGTCAGCCACTGGCCTCGCTGAATTCATTGAAAATATATGCCTGTGACGGGAAACTAAACTTCTCTGCTCAGCCAAGCGCGTCATGTGGATGTGTTTGCCTGTGGAGGGGAGAAAAGCAGCGCTCTTGTTGTGATGACAGGGGTGACATTGCTCTGTGGCTGCCATTTCTACCATTGACTCTCCGTCTCAGCTTTTGACTGATGTAAATCAGATCTTTCTTTTTTTTTCTTCTCCTTCTTGTGTGTGTGATAAAGCACATCATTACCTGTTACCACCCTTCCCACCCCCCATGCATTCATTTTGTCAATCAGTGCATCCGGACAAACACTGTCAACTATGTGCGAGTGCGTGTCTTTGTGAGCTTTTTTCTCTCCCATCTGGCCTTTGGATGATGAAACTGCTGCTCCTGTGTTCTGACATGACCTGTCCCTTCACATCAGGCCTCTGTGATTGAGACTGTCAGCGTGGCACGCTCACATTTGTCCCTGACTCATAAATCCCCCTTACACACATGTGCGCGTGTTCACTCTCACACACACACACACACACACACACACACACACACACACACACACACACACACACACACACACAAATCACCTCTGGCTCGCTAAAAACCTCTTGTGTCTTTCTCTCTTACACACACACACACACACACACACACATTGCCCCACCTGATTGTCACTCACAGCTTCTGGGAAAAAAAAAAAGAAGCAAGATGAACAAATCCTCGAAGAGACAGTATAGTGTGCTTGACACCTCAGACAGACCTAAAATGGACACGCATGCACAGACACGCACTCACTCAAGGTCAGATACAGTCATATCACATCTTTCTACCTGCCTTTCAAACCCAAAGACGATATCAACGATCAGAGACTCGGGCATTTGTACCCAAACATCACAGAAGTGCACACATCCAATCAGACACATCTGGCCACTCTAATTCTTTTTTCTTTTTAATGTGGCTCAGTTGTGAATACTGCTTGATTGGAGCTGTGTCCACTCTCCAGCTAATGGCCAATAAAAGCACCTTTTATCTTCCAGCAGTTAGCTGCTCGAAATGTTTTCCTCCTTCTCAGCAGCGCCGTCTGAGAGGAGGAGCATCGGCAGGAGGAGGGTGGGGAGGAGATGTGGTGTTGCAGTAACACAGGTTTGGTCAAAGTGGATGAGACAGACTGATGTTTAAAGAGGTAATTGCTCTCTTAAAATGAGAGATAAGAAGGCTCCATTGTTTAATGGTAGTGAGGTGAAAATTTGGCTTTGGATGACGTATGTATGTAACAAACCTGAGATCTCAGCCTACCGACGCTTCATGCCTCATCTTTTTTACATTCACAGCTCCAAGGAGGTTGACTGGGTTATTTTCCAGTGCTGTCACAGATTTATACTCGCATTTAACTTGTCACTAAATTTCTATATCAGAGAACTTTGACCCATTGTTTCTCACCTCTGTTGAGGCTTCCTCAAGTTCCCCACATCTTCGCGCCTTCATGTGTGAACACTGTGGCGCTGCTTTAATTCTGTTCTGCCTTTGTATGTGGTCAGTTATGTAATAAAACATTGTGGTTAGACTTTGGTAGAAATCAGCTGGCTGTTAAACACTCTCAGTTGAGCTTGTGTGAAGGTTTACCATGTGTGGAGGCACAAAGGCTCAAAGGCTCAAAGGTGAATGTGGTGATTTCTGTTGGTGGATACAACCAAAGCAGTTTAGGGGCCGGTTGAGATCATTACAAATACTGTAGCCATGCTAATAGTTTGGGTTTTTATCTGCTGAGGTCTGGAGATATCTGCCACTGAGACCTCCTGAAAACTGGAGATGAGTTGAATTTCATTTGTGGCGCTAACAGCATTAAAAAATGCAATTTACAAAATTCAATAGTGGCGTACTTTCCACATAAACAATGCCTTGTTTACCCTGGAAGGTCCACAGAGCTCGCCTCTGTTTTCAGTTACCTTTACCTTACACAGGCAGTTTGCATTAAACTAAACAAGTCACTTCTTCCAAACGTAGCAGCTCGAAATGATTGCGAAACTCTAATATGATCACACACGCCTCATAGATGAGGTTTTAATTTGCACGGCAGCAGGAAAGCAACTTTAGGGGGTACAGTAAGCGGAGGTGAAGGGGTTTAAAATGTTTTCTAACCCAGCAACAATATGAGCATAAATAGATCCAGAGGCTTGGTGTCATGTGAAAGAGAGAGGGAAAAGTGCGATATCCGCTCATTGTAAATATCACCACCTCGTGTCACACGCCTCAGACGCCACCAGCTCCTCTGATCGTGTTTCCTCATTAAACAGCCTCATAGAGCCCGAGTGGAGAAGACATCAAGTTCAAGGTTCAGGATCCAAATTGCAGCATGTTCCTCTTGTCCCTAATATCTCACCCCTCCCTACCGCTGACAGCCATGAATAAAATATTCCCTTTTTACCCAGGTTTTGTCAGCCGTTTGATGTGCCGTCTTGCTTTTCATTGGAAGACAAAGCAGCAAGCGCGGCGGCGGCTTTGAGGTCTTTCCGATGGCTCGTGTACAACCTTGATGGATCGTTCCTCGTGGTGGCAAAAGCTTTAATCAGCGCTCCTCTGAAATGTCGGAAAGAGGCGGATTCGGAGAGAAGAAGGGAGAGACAAGAGCCTCGCCGAGCAAACAAACAGGCGCGCTTGTTTCTGTCCTGGGTGCCGGCTTGCCTCAGGTTCCCAGGGCTGGATGTCAACAAGATGGCTGCCATTTGAAGTGTGGAAAAAATGCGATGGGTGGATTGTCTTAAATGAACACAGAGTACACTTCCATCACTGACAGACTGAGAGGACCCAATCTCATTCTTCTCTGTGTGACTGA
This sequence comes from Amniataba percoides, assembly GCA_037176925.1. Classification (NCBI taxonomy): domain Eukaryota; kingdom Metazoa; phylum Chordata; class Actinopteri; order Centrarchiformes; family Terapontidae; genus Amniataba; species Amniataba percoides. Next base: position 13,944,262 of record JBAJHX010000042.1, on the reverse strand, counting down.
CATATACCGTTTAACGAGAGACGTATATTTTGCCACTTTCTCCGTCAATCCATCCCCCTTTTCGTTGTGACACTGTGAGCAGAGAGCTCAGTTTAGTCCGATGTGAAGGCCGGTGAAAGCTCTGCGCTCTGATATCTCCCCTTGAGTCCCTCAGAGAGCCAGCGAGAGGCTGTGATCATCCTGGACCCCCTGTTCTTCTGCAGACTCCGCTTCACAGCTCTGATCTCCTGCACACTTTGCTTTTGTCTAATTGCCTACTTCTTCCACTGTGAAATGGAGCATTTGCACTCGTGATATTCAAAGTTACCTTGTTATGGATAAAGAAAAGCTCCATTTGGGAAGCGTGTGCCTCCGGAAGTTGATCTCAAGCGTCTGAATCTTTTTAAATAGGCCACTTTGCCGCACACTGTTAGCTAATGATCACAATGCTGTCACTCACTCGCATTTCAAACTGACAGGAACCCGTCGCTTTCATCGACAGTTTTTTACACTTCATTTCCACTCCGTCCCTTAAAATGATAGGTCAAATTCTTCGTTAGGATGCGGCAACCAAAAGGCTAGGAAAGCCCCATCACAAAAAAAAGTGTTAATTGGAAAAAAAGGAAAGCTTTCTTCTTGGAGAGGTGACCTTTTGGGGGAGCAATGATGCCATCAGTCAGAAAATAAAACATTTTATTGATTCAGAGTGAAACTAGAAGATGAGAGAGACACTGACAGAGGCAGACTTGATGAAGTGCACAGTTAAACATCATTCAAAGTCCTTTGTTTTTTTGTTTAACAACAGATACTGTATCGATTTAACCTTTTAATTTAATTAGATTTAAATACATCTTTAAAAATTTAAAGACCAACCATTAGTTCTTTATTATATGCTATTAAGTAGTGATACTGAACGATAATTTGGAGAATAACATTTTTTATTATCTGATTTTATACTTTTTTTGTGATATGATTTTGTTCTATTCTTAAACAGCAGCTTTCTGTATTCTTTTGGAGATAAAATGGCTGAGAGAAAGAACAAAAAAAAAATTACATAGCGTCTATCTAATTTTGCGAGAGCACATATCAGCCCTCCAGGCAGATCAATTTTCTGCCCGACCTCATCAGGTTTAAAGAGGTGAGACTCTGCTCTCAGTCCATTAGGCTCATTAGGAAATGAGTGAGAAATGCGACGTGAGAAGGGAGTAATCTGAGTACACGGTGTGATATATCAGCTACAAAACCCCACTCTCCCTCTCTCTCTGAATGGATCCTGTCATCCAGATGATACGTGAATCTTTTAATTACTGCGAGCGTGTACAGTATTCCTTTCATACAGCATGACGGCGGTTTCTCTCCGACCGCAGCCTCACAGCCCCCTCGCCCGAAAAGGGAAGAATTCAACTCACTGTTGCTTTGAATACAGCAGACACACAATACAGTATGAAAACCTGACAACAAGGATTTATATTGAACTTGATTAGTCTCACATACAAACATGCTATAAAAAGGATCATAGTGTATTTGGGTAAATACAAATTTGTGTCTCAACTACATAAAGATGTCTGTATAATTGTATGTATAATATGATATCTAATTTCCTAAAGCAACATGCAACATCTTTGTCCAAAAACACGAAACCTCTGTAAACTTCCTTCCTAAATCAAGAAACCAAGAGTATATTTCTGCATGTTCAGCTTCTTTCCACATTAACATAAGACTGATTTAAAGATGTTACTTGTCACATTCGAGATGCTGGCTCGTCTGTCTCCCAGCTAAAAGAGAAGCCATTTTCCCATTGGGCCCGTCTGAGATCCTCTAGTAGGGTGCTGCTCTCTGTGCCTACATCATAAAAACCCCAAGTGACCGCGCCTTTGCCACGTAGGCTCCAAAGCTTTCAAATGACCTCCCTGATCCCAGATCAGGCTTACAACTTAACTAATGACATTCAAATCTGGGCTTGTGTTGTTTTTCATGTTTTTTTACTTTAATATCATTTTAAGTTGTTATTTCCTAAATCTGTCTAAATTCCTATCCTTTCATCATATTTTAAGCTTGCTATAATGGCTTTAGTATTTTTTTTGGCTTGGCCTTTGAAAAGGGCTGCACAGTGTTCAGTACACTGTATAATAAGCACTATGCGTCTGTCTTATCACTGTCGATTAGTGGCATGCAACCCAGTATCAGCCAATCATGTCACAATATGCACACTGCTTATGTTGTTTATTTATGCAGAGACTGTTTTCCCTCATATCACAGAACTGCTGACATGATAATATGGGGAAGAAAACAGGAACTCTAGACTATTATAGATGAGAATGAGAAATGTAAACATGTACAACATCAGCGAAAACACGCCACTGCTGTGATGGTATCAGTAACTTCAGGCTGGAAAGCTTTCAAAACTATTCCCCGTTCCATTCTTTTCCTTTCATGAAAAGAATCTGTTTTTCTTCTGAGAGCAGCCAATGCGCAACTTGAAACAAAACTCTGCCCCTTCATTTCACCACCCGTACACATGTGGAATAAACACTGCTTCTTTTTTTTTTTTTTTGTAAATGCACATTTGCTTAATTTTCTTCAAAACATGTAAAAGAAATGAAGGGAGAAAAGACAGACGCTGTGGTAAAACAGGAGCAATTACATATGCTTTCCGCAAACATCCCTGTGTGTTATCTAATTATGATTCAAGGTCACATATATTACATTGTATAAAAGTGAGACATATTTATCAACTTTGAACTCGTGTAGCAATCACAGCCATAATTGAATATAATGCATTTCTCAGTGTATTTCATTACGAGGGCCATAGTCTTTCATCCATACACACGCAACATAATAAGTGAACTACCCAGAGACACCCTGGGTCCAATTCATATGCTAAATAGGGAAATGATGGTAAAGAAAAGGTAATTAGAGAAGGAACGGGGGAAGGAGCGGGGAAGATGTAGTGAAAATTAGAAAAGTGGAGGCATTGAAGCGGGGAGATTGAGGCATTTTAGAGAGAGGCAAACGCACGGACGCACACACCAGACGCTGAACAATAGCATCTCCAGGGTTGAGTCCCAGACAGATGTTCCTCAGGAAAGCAAATGCCAGCATACTCTCTAAATTTATTAATGAGGAGTCAAATGGTATTTCAGAAATAACACAGTACAAGCACTCCCAAACTACCACTCTTACCTCCACCTGGATTTCCATAAAATGACACAAGTCGCACTCGCAGGCTCTTGCGCTCGCACATAACCAGCGACACCTGACGGAAATGCAAATCTTGATCTGGCTATCTGGTGAAAATAAATAAAAAAGAAAAACGGCAGTCGTCTGCTCAAGTTCTGATAAGGCCTCCGTCCCTCTCCAGACAAGCCTGTTGGCGTTCCTTAGCTGCACAGGAGCATCCACACAGATAACAATATCCTGTTCCTCTGCACACCAGGTGAGGCTGTTCTTCTGTCGTCAATTTGTCTCAACTCACCTCACTTAGTTGCACTGCATGTTGCTGGGTGAAAGTCTGTCTCCTCTGCTTTCTTTAGCAGATTAATTAAACACTCTGTGGCTGATGTTTCCTGAGGAAAATAAGATAAAACAGTTATCCAACCTGCAGTGGAGGTTTTGCTTAAAATACACGCAGAAAAAAGAGCAAATGAAGCATCCCTCAGTTAAATTCCTGTATAAAAATTGATGTTTCGGTTGCCTTTTATCACATATCGCCGTCCATAGCAGATGTCTGAGGAAGACGTGATCTGACGTGGTCCGTTGCTTTGCTGGAACAAAGAAGAGCTCTTTAACAGAGGCTCCTCCTTCATCCAGCCAAAAGAAGCTCTTGTGCACATTAAGTGAAGTATTTTGTGTCTCCGATACCAGCAGCTCTCACTTTGAAATAAATCCAAGGGCCGCGTAGTTAGCATGAAAAGCAGCAGCCTCTGTGGATTAACAGACAAAGACAATTTCACTTCACAGTTACAAGAGCAAAAATCTACTCAGATTCCGCCTCCCCCGTTGAGTGCTTTGACGCTATTAGTGTCAACTCCAGTTTTACTTAAGTGTGTATGAGCTCCTCTTTAAGGCTGCGGCACAGCGACCCAATGTTCCCAGTCCCACACCAGCTCCAAACATTCAGTCTGTTGCTTGTTCTCTTTTCATGGTCATATACTAACCCTCATGCTGTGATCCACCCTCACTCTGACTCACTCACATGCTCAACATTTCCCCTAATCAGCCCAATAATATGTCTACCTGTTCATTTCCTCTAATACTCCTCCAGGGGTCAGATGTATACCCACCAAACCACCATGTATACACCAACCGGCATTTCTATAGGAAGAACACACGGTGAGAACATATTCGCCTCCCACGTACTTCAGACCATGTGTACACACACTTCAGCTGAGACAGCTGCAGGTGAAATGAGAAGTAGGTTTTAAATATAAGACGAGAGATGTGACCTCATGGTGAAGCAAAAAGTAAAATGTCACTCAAAGTTGCAACATAATTGCTATCACATATGAGTGATGAGTTTGTCATGTATACATTCATTTACTTTTGAACCATCATTTTCCTGTAAATGATTTTCATTTGACCCCTCGCTGTGAAGCACTTTGTAAAGTTTCCGTTTCAGTATGAGATCTGGGAGTATATATTGGTTGCGTGTAATGACAGCTGGTCGGTTAGAGAACCATGTCAATGTGTCACAGTCTGTGAAATTGCACTTTTTCTTCTTTTTCATTTTTTGCAGTGACAGGTCTGATGAGTGGTGGAGTGGGCACTATGCAAACTAATGTTTAAGGGTGTTCCTATGTCCATTTATGCCAAACTGTGGGAATGGATATTAGGCTTGTGCATGTGTTCCTGTTTCTGCAATGACTGAGACTTATTAAGCAGAGTGACTCATACGTGAAGAAATCTTAAGAGAAGAATGCATGTGTACAGTTTTAGTCTTTCCACATAGAGGTGTATACACCTGGGCCCATTCTGCCCCGTTTTCACCCGCTCAAGCTTAGTTTAGTCTACCTGCCTCAACTCCTCACTGTTTCATGCATCGATTTTTCATCTGTTTGCCTTCTCTGACTGATCCCGTTGTTTTGACCCTTGTATTAAAGTAGCTAAGAACTGTCTCTCTACCCTGACTGTTTGTGCATCCATATTTCTGGATTGCTGGTAGTTGTGAGGCCTTTATGTAGAGAGGCAGAAAGCGAGGGTGTTGAGGGTGTAAATTTGATGGTTGTATAGTGCATCTGACTTTTGCGCAAGAGTTTGGGAGGTTACTGGTCTGGCTTTATTAAGCATTCATCAAGAACGCTCCTTCTACTGTGTAAAGTGTTTGACGAAGCTTTCAGAGTAAAATCTCTCCCACTGACAAGGGCACAATATTAGTGCTCCTGATGACCTGGTGTTCCTAAGCCAGATGGGTTTTATAACCGGTAGACACTTACACAGCAATCTCTGTTGACCATTCAGTGTGATTTATCTCCCAAGCAGTCACTTGAGTCCAGAGGTCATTATGTTTTTAGACTCTCACAATGCACTCAACAGGCTTGAACATGGGTATTCTGCTGGTTTGGATTCTGGCCTAATTGGAATAAGCAGAGCTGGACAAGTATATAAACTTGATGTGTAAATACTGATGAGCTCTTCTTAGCTGTCGGAACTCCATTTTTAACATGTAATTAAATTAGGAAGTATACTGGTGCCTCAATCAACAGAGAATGAACATAGAGCCGAGGTTGACATACTGCAGAGCTGATGAGGTTGAAGATGGGATCACCACACCCACAACACACACAGGGTAAGGGAAGGGAAATGGGAAAAACAAGAAACAAAGAGAAATGCTAGTGTACGGCCATGATAATCAGGCTATTAAATACACTCATGAAAAATTCTCATTCGTCCCGTTGATGATAAAGCATGTCGACTGGAGCGGCCTAAAGAGCTACATCTTTTTTTATAGCCTTCTCCCAGACATTTGAATGTTTTTTAAATCTTCCCATCTTGATTATTTCAGCATTTCAAACAGATCCGGTGTTGTGCCCGTTGACAGCTGTTTACCCTGTTGGAACAATCAAGCTAATAAGAGCTTTGCGGGATTATGAATGCCAGAGCCAGGAAAATTGTGACAGATTCAACATGACAAAAGTTAATGGCGTCGAGTAATCACTACCACTGCGGCACGGGTATGTCTGAAGGTCATTAACTACTCATATATTAGGAGAAATTTACGCCAGTCTCTACCAGAAAACACTTAACATTAAAGCCATGTCAGACAAAATAATTAAGCAAAAATGAAATCTCTATTTAGTCTCATTATCTTATCAGACTAAGTAGCATCTTCCTTGGTCCATAATTGCCTTCTCCTGCATGATGGAACAAAGTCAGTGTACAATATTTGCCTGCCTGTTTTGAGGAAGTGCTCTTTTTTTTTGCTACAACAAGCAACCCTGATGGCCTCATGATTACTTCCATTGTCACCGTGAACGCTTCAGGCAGATTGTGCACCCTGCCATGATACCAATTTTCAGGCACCGTCATTCCTTGGTAAGTACCAATCCAATATTGCGAGGCATATTCAATTTTGCACATTCTGTCTCGAGAATAGGCTTTACTGTGGTTTTTGGTAGCATTTGGTGAAAAGAAAGAAAAATAAAAATCTACCCACAGAAGGCTGCGCGGCGCTGAGCCAAATAGATCCTCCAGGTCTATTACACAGCATGGTTTGGCTGAATGACATGAGAAGCCAGATAGTTTTCTGTCTTATTCTGATGTGTCCAGATGTTAGCTCATAATTATTGTTGTCCAGTGAATGATGTAGTTACCACTGTGCATTCACAGTATATGCACTTACAGAAATCATACTGGAGAAAAAAAAAGGACTCTAACCTCGATATAACTCCTGTCCCCAACAATTACAAGATATTTTCTTCATGAGTTTCTTTTTTTAGGAATTCATAAATCTTTCAACATCTGGATCTTTCCTCTGAACCTTTGAGCAGACAATCCTGGATGGCAGCATCTTTAATTTTGTACTGTATGTTGCATCTTTTTTTCTACCATTTTGGTGGGCTAAGGTCAATTTTATGTTCTGGCTCATCACAGCCTCTAACCTTCAAACACTTTCCCCGTCTGTGTGTTTCACATGGTGACTTGTATGTCCACCACTGTTCTCCCCAATGAAGATTGATTTTTGACCATTTAAAATGATCCTTTCAGAGCACTGTCTCAGCTGACACACACACACTTTTCTTTTCTTTCTAACATTTTCTCCGTCTTCAAAGCTCTGAAATGTCTCAAGCTTTCTCGTAGCTCACTTACACCTTTTTTTCTCATCTTCTGATGCCTTTCTCCATTACTTTTTGAGTTTCATTCTCTGGTACACAAGGGCTCTCTATTTCTTTTATGGCAAAAAACTTCCTTAGTTCTGGGATTGCTCACTTTCTTATTATACTCCGAACTTTTCTGTTTCATAGCTGTACTATAGATGGAATTACTCATTCTATCTTGTTTATTCCCAGCTCTTCCTTAAACCTTGATGCGTTCTTTTTTCAGTTATATATAAAATAGTAATACATGGGTAGACTTTCTGCACATATACTTCAATGAATCTGCTTTACAACTGAATTACAGAGGAGTTAAAATATAGAAAACACAACAGAGTCCACAATCCTGCTGTTCAGTCAGGGAACCACCAAGTGAGTAATAGGCTTTAACCTAAGACGTCTGCACAAAATGTCATGGTGTTCCATGTGGGGACATTTAATAGGACAAGTGAAAAAGTCAGGTGATCATTAGGATTCATTCTCTGGGCACCAAGGACATCTATAACAATATTCAAGGCATTCAAAGATGACAAACAACAGGCCACCAACAGGCCACCATCTTTAGAGCAAAGATTAAAATAGATTGCAAATCAATCAGTTGCATTTTCTTAACCATTGCTTATCACTTGATTAAAAAAAATAAAGTAAAAGCCAACATGAAGTGTCTCAGTAAGGTTTTTGTCCCCCACGTGCCTCCAGAACAGCTTCAGTGCTCCTTGTCATTGATTCTCCAAGTCTCTGAACCATTCTTCTGAAGATATTCCCTCATTTGGTGTTTCGTTGATGGTGGAAAGAGCTGTGTAGCATGTCGCTGCAAAACTGTTCAGTTGGGTTGAGATGTGGTGACTGTGAAGGCCACAGCATATGATTCACATCATTTTCATCCTCATTGAACCATTCAGTAACCCGTGCGCCAGAGTGCGATTTTGTATTTTCTACTCTCGTATATTCAGATATATCCTTTAAATCCTTTAAATTTAAAAATAACTTTTAGTAATAGTTGTTAAACCTGTCACTTTGATCTGACAGTAGTACATGAGATAAATAACCAATGGGGGGAAAAAATCCTTGACAAAGACAAATAAACAGACAAAGACCAATGACAAAAGCGAGCTAAAGCACACCGCAGAGAAAGGTGGAGGTACCTGGAGGTTGTAGTTGTTTAAACCTTTCAACTAAGTCGACCTTCTTCTTAGTCCTACAAACTGTATATTTCATTTGTTGTCTTCCACACATTGTAGTTCTACCACCATTTACAATGTTAACACTGGTGTAAAAATGATATTTTACACTTCGCTGGTGTCGCAGAAGGGTGATGTAAAAGGTAAGGGTGTTGTGGAACAGGAGTCAAACCAAAGCATGTCTTCCTGTACGCAAGATGCATACTGTAACACAACTCCTTCACCTCATTTATCCACAGCACTGAGCAGAAGGGAGGCCATATAACCAATACTCTGCATGCAGATCTTCACAGCCTTTCAGCACAGTAAGATCCTCTTACTGTAAGCCCGTCACACGCTGCTGTCTGAGTGATAACAGTCCAAAATGTTCCCTCTTGTGTCAGAGGAGCACCCATCAGCTCGAACCTGTCTTCTCATGAGACGCTCTCTGTTAGTTGTCGACGACATCTGGAGCCATGATGCAGTCAGACCACCTTGGAGCGTTTGTCCATCTGTCCTACAACGCAAAATGTTTTGAGGGGACAAAAAAAGCTGCTGATCCTCTCCGGCTAATACAGCAGCCTTGCCTAATCATTACTCTCGCCTTGATGCATTTTTCTCTTGACTTTTTAAATCAAGGGCAATAAAAACTGCACACATATTGTACTATAAGAGTCTCCATTAACAATTCAAGTGTAATTTTTATGATAAAAAAAATAGATGGCACCATATGGATTTATTAACAAAGCAGGCCAATTAGCATTTGTTTTAAACTCACCCTTTAATGTGCCAGTGTGTCAACACGCTGCATGTTGGTGTGCGTCGAGCAGCAGACTAAGCTCACGCAGTTTACCTTCATCTTCATACTCAAGGGTAAGATAAGGGCTGAAATATTGGAGCAAAACTGTCCATCTGTCACGCTGTTTTATTTTATTGTTTTGCTGATCTTTGCTTTACACAGCCTCGCTCTCCCTCTCTCTCCGGCCCTTTCTATCTCGTTCTATCTATCTCCTGTCTGCTCTGAGAGTGCCGTCGTTAGTGGATCGCTGTGAAATGCCAGCTGTCAGAGTGACAGACGCAGTGTCACCTCTGTGCAGTCACGTCAGCGAGGCGACAAGCCGTCAACATGTGCATGGGTGTATGCATGGAAAAAAAAAGAAAGAGGGGGAGCAGTACGGAGCGTGTGGATGTTTGTATCGCTATACTTGAGAGGACTTGTCTGTTTTTGTGGTGGCAGGATTTTTCTTACATGCAGCTTAAAGGGGAATTAAAGGGAGGAAAAGTGTCTGATTAGGCAGCAGCAATGCAGGAATAAACAAAATAAAAAGGAATGATAGAGTACTAGATACATTGAAGGAAAACAGGGTTTGAATGAAAATGAAAACAAGGTGGGAGAACAAAAACAAAAAAATGCAAAACAGAAGGCCAAAAGACCAGACTAAAAGAACAAGAGCTGAATAAAAAGAGGGAAATGGAATGTACTCTTGAAGAGCTAAAAGCGAGGGCAGAGTGAAGGGATTAGAGTGACTAAGTGAGAACAGGAGATAAGGGCAGCAATGAAGTAGATGGATTAAAAACAGTAGGACAAAGGGAGGAAAGATGGTGGGATTTGTTATGGTTGAAAAGGGAACATAAGCCACTGACCAACAGCAAAATTCGTAGGCGCCTCCTTACTCAGCCTGAGAGTAATTCCACTTTCAAACACAAACCCTGGGTTTACCACATGATAATGGACAAATGTTGCCCTGTGTTTTACTAGAAAAAGTGCTTTATCCTGGGTCACAGCAAATCTGGAAATGGTATAAAGAATGGATGGAAAGAATTTTTTTATTTCTACTCGCTCAGCTATGATTCTTTGAAAACTGAGTATTTCTGAAAACTCTTCGGGCATTGAATACAGCTTTCTGTCTACAATTATGCATCATCTGCAAACAATAGCTAACCTAACCGAGTTACCAAACTAAGAGTAACCATGTTGATGACATGGTTTTGACATTTTTATTAGATGCCTTTCAGTTACATCTGTGAGCATTGAACTCAACAACCAAACAGATTAGAAAAATAAAACCTAAGATGATATTGGTAGTGAATTTGATCACTAGTTTATTTCAATTCCGTGTAATATCAGTGACTTTCACTGTAAATACATATTTGAATGTGTGGGTTCTCAATGCCCATGTTGTTGGATTCATTACTCAGACTTTGACTTAGGTGCTGTGTTTAATATTCGTTGCTTTTACTTGAGAAGCACTTTATTACCATGTTTTAAAAGGAATTAAAATTCGTATTCAGATTTTACTTTTTGCAACAAATGACACTTTTAATCACCAAGCAAAAGGAGAGGTCTTTTAGCAACAAATTAAAAGTCAAGACAACTGTACGTTTCTATTAAATATCAATGACGTATTTGTGCTGAAAAATGGGGGTCAAATTTTATGAGGAATTTCCCAGGAACTATACAAGAATGTGTAGTATAATTGAAGCCACACAGACACAATTACCATACTGATGGACAAAAACATTCAGTACACTTTTACAAAACCCTCTATGTTCCAGTTCATCTACATCAGTAATTGACTCAGCAAACAGATTAATCCAACAGTGAGGGTGTAATATATGTTCATATAATCCATTTGTACCACACATACACATAAATCTGCTGATTTAAATCTTGTCAAGTGACACGCACTCTCTCCATTCCCCTTTGGTAATATCTGTGTCAATACCATTATACTATACTGCTAATCCAGGAAAAAAAATCAAACTTAGATGAGGCTGGTTTCTTAGTGCCAAGAATTTGTATTTTTGAATTACAAAAATATAATACCAGATGTACACATATTTAAGAAAGATATATACATATATATATATATA
>JBAJHX010000042.1:13913212-13917053 GCA_037176925.1 Amniataba percoides | reverse complement strand
CCCCCCCACCCCCCCACCCCCGAAGGATGATTCATCTCCAAGCTGTGTGGCGCCCACTAATGCAGTGATTGATGCTGGTCATCAACAGGAAGTCATCCAGGTTGTTGTTCAAGTGTTTGTGAACATTGCTTACAAGAGTTGAATCAATATCAGACAGTACATCGGATCAATATCAGACTGTCAGACATGAAAGTTAAACTTCTAAACTAGTAAAAGAAAGCTTTAAACTGATATTATTTCACTGTATCTTTAAATGTCAGATCTTAAATATATATTTTTGTGATTCACTATGTGTAAATATGATCATCCTGGATTAAAATGTGTGTTCTGAGACCTTTAACTTGACCAACATTTATTAGGAAAGGACAACTTCAGTAGTTAGAATTTGCATTCATCAAGTGTAGTCAGCTCTAGTGTTGCATTTGCTTTAGCTGTGTGACATCAGCTGCTTCATTCATTCTTTAGCATCAGTGGCTTATGCATGAGCTGTTTGGCTACCAGCGATGAAGGGGTAGCAGAAGCAGCATCGCATTACTTATTTATTTTGGTCTGCCCTCTCCTTAGTGTTCACATTCAAGCCTGCGCCAGTGCTAATGCCCCCTTAAACTCTGTCCTTGTGTCAGACTTTGGATAAAGTTGATTTTAAAAATGATTTAATGTTTCTGTATATATGTTGAACTTGGGATTGCTCTTCCTGCTGAATCCCCGTTGCTGCTCAGCTTGTTCAAGAGCTGAGTTAACAGAGCCTTTTCCACTAAAACTGTTAACCTGTTTGGTTATCATTTTTGTCTTCACCAGTCTTAGCTAAATATTAAAAAAAGACAATGCACATCAAAAGTTACCAAAGTTACTGTATAAAGAACTAACTAAATGACAGTAAATAAGCCTGTATGGACAACATAACATACTGTAATCATATGAATGAATGTCAAACGTCTTTTATTCTATGTGCAACAGGCAACACTATGTTTGGGTGAAATTTGCAGTACATATGCATGTATGATACATACACACAGAGACTTATTGATGCAAGTGGATTATTGCACTATGTAGATCAAAGCCAAAGTCTTTCTTATCTCTATTCCGGGTTTTTTTCAAGCTTTGATATGACTTTGATACAGTGCTTTCTCTCACTTTAAGACTAAATTGCACTTGTTAAGGAAAGTTAAGTTTACTCATCAAAAAAGCCCATTCAAACTAAGTTCATTCAAACAGTTCATTTGTTTTCTCTTTAAAACTAAATGTTAGTTCATTACTCACAGTATAGAAATGATGGACCAAACTACACAAGCCTAAGGCTAAATTGCATAAACTCAAATTTTCCCTTCAATACTTCCTGAAGCAGGAATATTCTGTTCAAAACACGATCCATTAATGCAATTTAATTTAGAATACAGAATAAAGTAAATCTAATCCATGTGTAGTCTTCATAAATACAAATATCTGTGAGGCCAATGTTAGTTTTATATAAGCACTGATACTGTTGAGTGTTCTCCAGCAGCTCTTCATGGACAGCTACCTTTCACATTTATTTGAGAGACCAAGATAATCAGTGTATACTGTTATGCAGGTTGCTATGATGATTACAAAGAATATCTTTAGGTCACAAAATGCACACCCTTACTGTTACAAATGACAAGGGAAACAAAAAGAACATGTGATCAAAGTTGATCGGGTTTTAAAAATGATTTTGTTTCATCACAATTAGAGGTGTCTGGGAAGCGTTTTCACAGAGGTATCTTCACTTTCATCTGCTCCCTCACAGAAAGCACATAAATAGATGATAAAAAGCTCATTAACTGCTGTCTGCAGTAGAACAAGCTGCAGCACCCTCACCATTCGCTGCACTGCACGTCACTCAGCCGTAATTGGAAATATCTGCACAAGAAAGGATGATCTGACAACATGCAAGCGTGCGATTTTGTCTCCTTCTTGCTCTCACTCACTCTCGCCTTCTACCCTATCTCTATATTTAGAACCAGGAGATGAGCAGGAAAAGGTTTACAGCAGGAAAAATGTTTTCTCGAAACACACTTGAAAAAACATGGGACTCTCAGCTTGGTGGGATATACTCGGCGAGAGAAGCATTTTTATGTTCTTTTTGTCAAGTTCTTCACTCCTTTTTGCTACCATAGAGGCCCTTCATCATCAAAAGGCTTTGTTTGCAAATTGCAAACTATTTTACCATGTGCGTGTACTATAGCTGGGTTGAAAATCCAACCAGTTAGCTGATCCAACAGAGATTGTCTGAGAGAAAATATATAGCATGAATAATACATGAGAGCTGGAAACCTGTGGGACTTTTCAGGGACGTAGCATAGTTCATAGTGAAATGTCAAAGTCTCTTAACATCAAAGAAAAATCTTTCATCCTTCTGTGAAAATGGAGTCGAGAGAATTTTACAGTTATACAATCTATGGAAATAAGACTATATATGAAGAATAATGTCTTACTGTATTCCTTTACTGCGTACATCATTATGTACACTAAGGGACACTAAAAGCACCGTGCACCTACAAAGGCAGCAGTAGTAGATTTTGACTGTGGATCATGTAAATACTTTATTGGAACTACACTAGTGCTGCTTTGCAAGTCCATTGACATGCTTTCCTCTCCATGACTATTCAGTCTATGCTTACAGCTGCAACCAGTATTATTGTATTTATTTATAGTATGATTTGACATGTACACAACAATTTGCTGTAAATGTTTATACAAGTTAAAATGCTATGTTTCACTTCTACTGCTACGTTTGCTTTACACAATTGCTCTAAATATGCACTCACAATCACAGTTTATTCTTTAGAAGAGTATCATTATTTATGAGCTTGATCTTCATTTTGCTTATATTAAACTAACCAACAACTGTACTTCTGTTAAACATAAAAAGCCCTAAAATTAAGGACCTAAGTTCTGTCATCTTCACTAGACTGCCTACACTCACCTATACACACCTCAACAGTCATCTTTAGTAAGGATTGATAGTGTGCTCTGACAGTCCACGCATCAGAAGTCATTGTATGTGTAGTAAAATGAAGTGCATACTGATGCATGTCTAATGGTGCATGCTATATCATAATATTTCATTGGTGGCGGCAAGAAATGTGAAATGCATTTTCTTGCATCTAAAATGATTCATGCTACATGGTAAGTGACCAGTGCAGGAAACCAGCTGATTGATAGTATAGGTAGTTATAATGTATTATAAGCCCCATCAGTCAACTTCTAGTTTATTAATAGTCAAGAGCATTCTTTAGACACTTGAACTTCATTATAAGTTACATCTATAGTGTTTTATGCCTCCTGTTACCGTTTATCAGAAAGCATTATGAATGCATTATATTTCATTAGAAAGGTTCCAAACACACTAGAGATGTGGTCTTCAACACCTGCTTTGGACAATACAAAAAAGCAGAGCATTCTCAGTGGTATGTGCTCTGTTCTCCAGTTAAATGTGTGTATTTTTGATCTTACATAAATGCACTTACAATATAACATATCTCACTATGTAAAGATATCCATGTTTGCAGCAATTTATTCAGTTGATCAACCTGTCCAGTCACATCATTCACCAATATTCGTATTTCTTTCCCATGTGAAAGCTAAAAATCTCTTGCCTTTCACAGGCTGGCTGTCATATTTGAATGCAGGGAGCAACTCGTTCACAAAATTGCTCGCTACTTATCTCAAAGCATTCGCTTAAAAAAAACAAGCAGCAGCTTTTAACAACAAAAGCTGTCATCAAGCAGACTGGCTTTCATATAACTGGATAAGAAAATACATCAGAAATGTTGTTTGTGCTACACAGCCACATGTATTTGAACAATGCACTCTTACAATC
>JBAJHX010000042.1:13905712-13910712 GCA_037176925.1 Amniataba percoides | reverse complement strand
TTACAGTAATAGAATTAAAAAAAAAAAACAGAAAAAGTTGTAAACCAAACAAGGGTCCTGAAGGGATGCAGTCTTTTTTAGCTTTAGATAAAAATGATGAGGAGGTGAATACGTGCTGCTGATTTAAGGATGCCTCTTCTGGTGGAAGGACCCCTTTCATCAAAGTTGTCTCATCCATCCTTCATGTTTCATGCACTTGGAAAAGAGCAATAACCATTCACAGAATAATTAAGTTGCTGTAATTTACTTAAATACCAGAAGAATCTATTTCAAATGCTACATTCAGGTGTATTTCTGAACTTACTAAACTTCATGAGAAGGCAAGAATGAAATTTGGGAACACAAAGACATTATTCACATTATTCCGACTGCATCAAAAACAGTGAGAAACTAAAACTGCAGTTAAAATGTTAGCATTTTGTGTAGCGAGAATGATTTTCCTTAGTAACTAATTAAGGAGACCATGTAGCCCATTGTAAGTCTGAAAGGTGTGTGGGACAAACATCCTTAAGTAAACTCTTCAAGAAACTGAAAAAAAGCCAGAGTCAGTGAGTGCAGTTTCCTGGAAAATCAAACAGCACCTGGAGACTGGAGCAAACTCACAGGAAGAGGTCTGGTAGACCCAAAGCCACAACAACAGAATCAAGAGAAAAAGTTTCTGATATTCAACAGCTTGAGTGACAGGCAGCTCACAGGACAACAGATTGGAGCACAGCTTCAAACACCGGCCCGAGCAAGGAAGTCTCAGCCTCAGCTGTGAAGCGAAGACTTTGAGGTGGGGGTTTGACAAGACACACTGCTAAGCTGACAAAATAAGAAAAAGAGGCATGCCTGGGCCATGACGGACTGACAGCAGGCTACTGCAGACAGGAAAGTCTTATGGACCAGATGAATGAAAACGTGAAAACTTCAGCTCATTGTGCAGAGTTTCTGCACGAGTACATGCGAGGACGGCTCTTTACTGCGTGACACCAGCCGTCAAACACGGAGGAGGAAACGTGATGATCAGGAACTCTTTTGCTAAATCCAGAGTCCGCGACTTTTACAATATGACTGGCACTCTGAAACAAATGGCCAACCACAGCATTTTGCAGCGCTGTGCAAAGCTTTCTGGTCTACAGTGACTTAGTGAGGGCTTCATCCTACAGCAAGATAAATGTGGATTTTTCAAATGGCTCTAACTGCTGGTGTAGTCAGCAACCGCATGGGTTGCTCATTTTATTATCAACCTGTAATTATCAACTCTCCCTCTCCATCTCTAAATACACAGTTGTCAGTGACAGACATTTCCAAAAGATGTCCTTTAAAAAAATATTCTTGTACTTTCAGGTAATACATGTTGTTTGAGAGGTCCAGTACTGCCTGAAAAAGTACAAACAATGTGTCCTCTGTTTTACTCGCCTGCTTCCAACCACCTTGCCAGCCGCGTGTCAGCCTTTGATTCACCGACTCTGTTTTGGTCTGAGCCTCAAAAAAACACCAACTTTAACGCACACACGGCACTCTGGCAGAAATCATTCATTTTCAATGAAGGGAGGAATGTTTGTGGGAACTTCTGCAGCACCGTTGGTTAAAGCTTTCCAAACAAAGATATATTGCTATAGATCGCTGCGTGCGTGTTGGGCTTTTATGTCTGCAAAAGTTGGCTCCACTGATGAGTCAAAATGAATTTTTATCTCCAAGTGTTTATTTATTTGGTTATTTCATTTGAGAGTAGACTGAAAAATTAAGCTGCTTAAATTTCAATTAAAACAGAAGAAATTAAGGCGCACAAAAACTTTTGCCAGGAGTTTATATTCAGGTTCTTGAAACAACAGGCTAATAGCGAAGTGCTTCTCAATGTGAGTGTTTATTCACACATAATAATTTCCAGTAAATTGTGTCATATATAATGTTACTGAAATGTGTTGAAAGTATCATTTTTCACACAGCAGCAAGTATGGAGTGTGCGTGTGTGTGTGCGTGTGGGTGCAGTACCCCACTCCAGCCCATGAAATATAAGGCTGCTCAAAAGCCACGGTTTAATTCAAACAGTGCCCAAGGCCGCAGTCTTTTCTTAAACTTAACAAAGTACTCTGAGTCCCCAATAAACGTCTTTAATCTTGCTTTGGTCGCTGTGAGTGGGTGCTGCATTGCAAGAGTGGATAATGTGGGCAATCAAATTAACTCTGATGTCAGATACTTTTAGTATCATAATTTGCAAAGATAATTAACAACAATAAACTGTCTGCTGTCGTTTTTCACATGCAACCACTTCTTGGTTCACCTTTAACCTACTGTGCTGTATTTGTTCTGAATTTTCAGACTTTTTCTGTGTCTGTGTATTTTATTTTAGCCACCACATACAGTGGTTTAGTTGATCTGGCTAAAGTGACGGCTAGTTCGTAAAGTGTTTGACTCTTTCCCACGAGACCTTGACTATAACTGATACTGTCGCAGATTCCAGGAATTATTTTGGTGACAGTGTTACCAAAACGGATAGAAGTGATGACAACGATCGCAGCATCTGTTCCCGTTATCATAACTGAAGGAAATTGCTAAGGAAATGAGGCTCATTGCTACAAACCAGAATCATCCTCAGAATAGAAAGAAATCATCTCGGCATCATCACGAGGCCAATATGAGAACTGAATAACAGATGAGATGGAAACCTGCAGTTTACATGGAAAACGTGTTTATGGTGGTGAATTAGACTGTGCAAAAAAATTCAACAAGTTATGACAGGAGGCCTGCACACACTGCAGCAACAACTTTTTTTTGGGTCATGCACCCACCATATTGCCTGCGAGAATACATTGATTTTGATTTCATTTTCAGTACACGGCCGGCTTAACGGTGCTTATGACTTAGTGTTTAAAGCCAATTTCTGGGCAGACTATTATTGAGAGAATTCCCCCATCTCTGAGGAGAGCAGACTTAGCTAAGTGTTCAGTGTTAGTTTCATGTGTTAAATCTTCACCTTGATGTGGTTAGACAAGAACAGCTGCTAAGAGCTCCCTAATGAATTGAATACTGGCTTGTGATTTATAAGATTCACTTAACCATGCCGCACGTGTAGTCGTGGGTGTGAATGTGTGTCTTGCTCATTTCCTTATTTCTACGTGCGTCTTTGCCTGCCAGCTCACCACTGTGTCTGCGCTCATGCGTGTGTGTGTGTGTGCCAATCAGAACCAGCGTGAGCTTCTTGTGTGCATGCTTAATGCTTTGGTCCTCGCGTGTCTGTGTGCTCGCCAATGATAACCGATAAACAAAGTGGGAGAATAATAACCCTCTCTCTCTCCCCCTCTCTCTCCCTCACCCTCCCTCCCACTTTGTCTCTCCCTCTGTGATGACAGCGCTGTCTGCTGGAGTGTGCTGCTTCTTGTCTCTCGGCACATTGTGTACCCATTAACAAGGCCCTGTGTGCAACCCCCCCCCCTCTCCAAACCCCTCTGACTCTCCCGTCCCTTCCTCCTCATCTTCCTCCCCTCTCAGTCGTCACATCCACTGAGCGCTGACGCGTCCCGGGTGAAACTAAGTGCTCTGCTGTTTGCATGAGGGAACAGGGAGCCAGCCTGGATGGGAGACGGGTAAGGGGGTGGGATGATGCAGGCGGTGGCTCTCTCTCCAGTATTAAACCTTATTAAAAGATTAAATTTGACAGAGTCCGGCCTTCTTCCCTCCATTAGCATGGGGAAGCACCGCGCGGTGTGCTACTTAGTCTTCATTAATAAGATGAGCTTGAATTGAGGAAAGGATAGCTGTACTTTGGCAGTGGGTGGGGTCCTGATAGATAGTAATGTCCTTGGCTTTGGGATGTGGAGTGTTGAGGGATTTAATCCAGTTGCCAGTGTGGCACAGGGCGCTTTCCTTTGCTCCACTGAGAGTCTGGAATCAAAAATCGTTTCACTGTGCAGATGTCTAATGCTTCCAATGTGTTTTTATTCATGAAATAAGACACCTGTGGGTTTGTCACAGTTTCAAATGCATGTGTCAAGCTGAAATAGTCATTATTGTTTTGTAAACAGAGTAGCAAGTCCACACTTCTTCCATATAAAGTTTGATTCCCTGATTATAACTTTTCACCATCCCTAGCTTAAAGGTTTTATTGCCTGATCACTGGGAAATGGAGGAACACATGCTACACTTCAAACTGACTTCTTGCTTGATTACTCAGAAGTTTAATTTGTATTGCCACCATTTAGGGGTCGCAGGTCAGGGTGCTGGTGAACTGTCACTTTCTAGCTGAAAGACACTTTAATGGGTGGCTGCATGCTATTGTGTTTTTTACTATAAACCTACATATGATACAGCTCAAGGACAGTTTCCCACCTCAGAAAACCGCCGTCCTTTCATATTTCTTGCGTTTACACAAGTTCAGGGAATTAAACACCAACACATCACAGTCACCACATTTCCTGGCCATTTCGTTTTGTTCTCGGGATTCTCCTTGAAATGCACAACAGGTTTTATCAAGGCGGCACCACAACCACCGTGATCACTGTTGTGCAGAGTGTTTCCAGTTAAGGACGTCCCAAATCTGTATGCACGCATGAGACTTTCACTTCTCTGGAAAAAAAAGGCCCAACGATGGATGACTGTACTGTAATAGGAGGTTACAGATGAACATGGATGACTATAATTCACCTCAGCCTGGCGGCGCAGTGCCACCCCGCTGCAGCATCCACGTTGTTTCTCCTCCTTCAGAGTACGGCGTGCGAACACTCCCTCCAGTTGTTCGCTGACAGAAACAAGAGAGTCGGTTGGAAGCCCGGGTCGCGGCGCTCTCCACTGCAGATGTGTACACAGTCAGATTGAGAGATTTGCGATTTTGGAGTACAGTCAACTTGAAAGTGACTCAGGAGAGGCATATAATCTGCACTGTTATCTGTGACAGGATTCAAAGGCAGCGATGAGAGGGGACCCCAGGACATTATGGGGACTAAGTAGCTCTATCTGGCCTAGGCTGGATCAGCACATGGTGGGGTAAAGACGCTTTGATCATAGTCGCACGCACGCAC
>JBAJHX010000042.1:13856618-13888044 GCA_037176925.1 Amniataba percoides | reverse complement strand
GCTGTGATACTCTCACCAAGCAGGGGATCTGGTGATAGTCAGGGGCTCAGCTGGAGCTGTCTGCGCATGAGTGTGTGAGTGTGTGTGTGTGTGTGTGTGTGTGTGTGTGTGGGTGGGCAGGGTGTGTAGTGTACACATGTGATAAATGTCTGCAGCATTTGAGGGTGCACATGAATGTACAGTATGCACACATGAACAACTCATGTGGGTGGAGCGGAGCAGTTCAGTGTACTGGGGGCAGAGCGTGTGTGTGTGTGTGTGTGTGTGTGCTTGCGTCAGGGTGTCTGTGTGTTCGTGGACCAGACTGTCAGCATAATTGGATTGACAGCTCCCACTGTGAAGGGTGCAGCAGAGTCAACTGGTGTGTGTTCCTAGAGAGCTCCCCTGGTGCCCTCTCCTCCTTCCTCCACCTCCTCCCTGTTCCCGTTCTCCTCTTCCCTCCCACCTCCTTCTGCTGTGATCCTAATCAGGAGAGAAAGGCCGGCTAAGGAGCTTCAGCTCGTGGTGGCTGGGCATCTTGCTCTGTCAGAAGTAGAAAGGAGGAGGCAGATGAGAGACTTCGAGGACGCACGCAAGTATCCTTAAAAATCTGACGCGCTTGAGTTGTGATTTTACGGGAAATGTAAAGTTGCATCAAACATGAGGTGATGGAGCACAATTTCTGACAGCCTCTTCTGGAAGGCCTCCACAGAGTTGCACTCGGTTGTTCGCGCAAAAAAGTGACAGGAATAGTTGTAAAAACAGGGCTCGAAAGAGAGGTTCAAACTTTCACACCTCCACACAGCTGGCCACTGACGGGATGAGACGATGGGTGTGAATGTCGGAGTGTCTGTTTCAGAAAGTTACAGAAATTTTCACCCCTACCCACCCCCTTTTGACTACACCCAGAAAATCTAAAAATCTGAAGAAAAAAAAAGGCAGTCTTGAAGAAATAGTGAGCGAGTATAGACTGACAGATTGATATTCATGACCATCTCAGAAAGAAAACTAAAACTTTCACTCACATATTGTCAGGTTTTATTTAAACTTTGAGAACAAAAAGGTAGCAATAACAACTATTTTCTGCCAAGTTTTCTTTAGTTTAGTTTAATGTGAGAGTGCAGTCCAAACTAAAAATCTCACCAGCGGGTCATTTAAGGTGTGGATCCATTTCAGATTTTTGAGACCTGAACATCAGAATGCCTCGCTCGCTCAGGTGATGACATGAAAGTGCAGTGATTGCGGTGAAGAGTCCAGTTGTGGTCTTGATGAATGGCCCTCACATCCTGCTTATACTGGCGTGACCTCTCCGTGATCAATGGACGTGATGTGTAAAACCTCGAGCAGTGAAATACACTTTAACCTGCTGTCACGAGAATGTTAGACCATGAAAGGTGGAATAAGTGAATGGTCAGGTGGACGCTGACTCATTTTAAGTATAGAGCCTGCATTTACTGCTAAATATAACATTTAATATATTAATTGTCTACATCAGTAAACCTTAGCATGTACAACTGGTTGAGAGTGGCCGGGTGCATGTGCTTGTGTTAATGTGTGTCTATGGAGGCTGTGTGCGTGGATCTTGCTGTGTTTGCTTTGTGTGTGCGTGCTGGTATGTGAACACGTATGTTCTTTGTGTGCTGAGGTCACCACCCGGCAAACGGCCGCACATTATCCCAGACAGATCTCCAGGGAGAAGCAGCAGCATGTTGAGAGGCAAGCAGCTGAGGGAAAAAAAAGCAGGAAAAAAAAAGAGGGGGTTGGAAGAATAGAGGAGGTAAAAGGTTGTGCGATGATGGACTACATAATATACTCGGGCCATGGTGAAATGTGTTGGTGACAAAGACTGTATATGGCTGATTAAGGGGCTGAAAGGGCTTTAAGTGCAGATATATGTCTGTGCTTTTTGTGGCTGGACCGCAGCAAAGCAGTGCCAAAGTCTCCACCTTACTGAGTGAGTGATGAAGTTACACTGTTCATCATTCGGGTGTTGCAGGTTCCTCATTGGGTGTTGCTCTTTCAAAATAAAGGGGTGTGATTAGTCCTCAAAAATGTCCTCAGGCATTTACAGCAAGGAACAGGCAGTTCTCAGAATGTCCTAAAGAGGATTTTAAACTCTGTCTATGTTTGTGCAAGACGCCGTGGTCCGGCTCAGACGGTGCAGAGGAGCTGCGTGTTCACACAGGCGTTTATGCTCAGCATGCTGTCCTTTACTCAGTTCTCCACAAAGCCAGCAGGTGCACCGACAAGTGTTACTGCCACAGACCAAACATGGTTGCATTCTCTGCTCTGACGCTAATCACTTGTAAATTCATACATTTATCTATTCATGGACAGACTTTGTAAAGAAAGGGGTCCAGTATTTACAGCAAAACTGCAAATGTATTCTAATGAAACAGTCTGAATATCAAACTATTTGATTCTACAGGCAAAACTTTTTTTAATCAAATGTAGATTTTTAAGTGTTTTTTGAAAACTCAAAGACAAATTGTCTGGCTTTTAAAAATCTTAAGACATACTGATGGTACAAAACCCAGAGCAGTGACTCAAACAGGACAGAACTGTTGTTATGCAAATGAAAAGTGCAATCGCTGTGTGAGAACCAATCAAATTTTGGCAGGTTGGAAAGCTCTTGTAGACTAATCTGAATTTCTAGACTAGCAGGTCACATCCAAACAGATTTTGCATTTTCATATTATTTGCTATTGCCTTTGATGAAAATGGAATGATAAAAATTAGATTAGGAAAAAAAAACACTTTAGCAGGCAAATCACCTCGCAAATTGTCGAGCAAATGCGATGCAAATTCTGCTGCTTCGACTGCAAGCGAAATCCAGCTTGAAACAATGCCCTTTATGTATTTATCTCGGTGGTCAATTTGTGTAAATGCACTGATGTGTAGCTCGTGAACACGTGCATGGATATCTGCCTGCACTTCCTCCCCTGAAGAGTGCCATTCTTCTTCTTCTATATGAGACTTTGTTATTTGACTCGTTATCCTCTGCCCCACCATGCTGATGTGGTTAAGGACACTGTCATATTGGAAGAGGAGCTGTGGGAGGCCAGTTAGCCACTCTGCATGAGGCTGATGGTGGGGCCCTAACGAGAGCCATGGGTGATTGAGACTGATGGTGGGAAGATGGAGCTCCAAATCCCTTTACTGTCGCAGCTCATTCCTACTCGTCGGGGCCCGCCAGTCCCTGCTAACAGAGCGGTGGGTTCCTCTCTGCGCTCGTTTGCTCGCGAGGGTCTTTATTTGTCACTGCTCTCTTTCCCCTCTCGGCATCTCTTTCACCCACTCGCTGCTTCTCTTTCTGTTCCCCCTCTTCTCAGTAACGCTGTCAACCTTTTCCCTGACTTGTTAATTGGCGGAGCTTCTGCCGAATGTCGCCGAAATCTGCCTCAGAAATCCACAAAAATAACTGTTTACCCATGCCTGCTCCTGAATGGCGAGCTTGCTGATACAGAGGCAGACTTGTTGAAAGCATCAAATAAAGAGGGCTACACTTGATCTCCTGAGCGCACATTACCATCTTTTATGACAGTGGTGTAAATTCAGTGGCTGCTTTGGCAGCGACCAGTTCAGAAGTTCCCACATCTAAACCCGTACAGCTGCCATGCACCTTCACTGGAAGTCTTTTTCTATAGCTGTTTGTAGTATGCAATATTTGGTTTATATAACGAAGTGCTGCATACAATATTGAAATAAAAGAATGTTGAGAGTTTAAAGATCTTGCAGGATTATTTGCAAACTGGGGATGAATTTGTGTACAGTAGCAAATATGTATAGTATAGTATAGTGTAGTATGGTATGGTATGGTATAGTATAGTAAGTCTATATAGATCTAGATGACCTGTCAGTGAGGTGTGTGTTCTGCATTGAGGAGATTAAAAAGTTACGTCAATACATAGTCAATACATGTGTGATAAGGGGAAGTAAAGACAGAGCACACAGCTGTCACTGCCATCAGCTTACTCACAATGGCTCCACTCTCCCCAACTGTCCCTTACACATAGGTTGTGTGTGTGTGGTGCTTATTATGTTTCCCTTGCATGCTCTCTCCCTGACAACCTAATTACTACTTTCAGCGATACACTGACACACAGATCGAAAACTGCAATCGGGAATGCGGCTCATTTTTGACAGGGTGGTGGTTTATGAGATGTTTGCGTGGGAGGAGTTTTTTTTTTTTTCCTCCTCTCCTTTTCTCAGTTTTTGTTTTTCATTCTCATTATTTACGTTGCCGGTGTCACTGAGAAGAATGGGAGAGAGGGACTGAGAAGGGAGGGAACAACAGAGATTTGTGGGAAACATGAAAGGAGACTTTCTCTGGGTTCGAGTAAGTAACTTGAAGCAGATGTACTGCAAGCAACTTGGCTGATGGATTGATCTGTTTTCAGCTATGGTGGCAGGAAAGATAAGATAAGACATTACTTTATTCAACCCAAGGGAAATTGTTGTGCAGCAGTTGAGGTACAAAGAAGGAAAGAGTACAAACATACAGAGAGCAAAAAAAACTGTAACAAAATAAAGTGTAAAGATTAAAATATGAAAAATAAAGATTATCAGTAAGGTGCAAGACAAATCTGCACAATGTCAGAAACGAAACAGGAGGGTATCATAGTGACAGTTTAACAGTTTAACACTATGGTGCTAATCCAAATATATTTACACAATGCCAGGAGTAATTATTGAAAGATATAAGCCATAATAAATAAGCAGGTTAAACAGTAGTATCACTGTGGAAACAGTAAGCACAGAACAGAAGAAAACAGAGCTGATGATTATAGGCTTACATCTGAGAACTTCTGCAGGTGGCAGAATGTGGAGCTATGCGTGAACTGTGGGGTGTGGAGGGTGAACAAAGGGGCCCCTGTGGGGCTACAGTTGTTCTTGCCACAGTGTCATCATAAAGTGGTGAACTCATCACGTAGTCCACCATCCAGGACACCAGGGGAGAGTCCACCTGCATCGCCATCAGCTTGCTCTCCAGCGTGGCAGGCTGGACAGTGTTAAAGACTCTGGAGAAATATAAACACACGAGTCTCACAGTGCTGCCCAGCCTGCCCAGCTGAGCATACAGCGAAGATGAAGATGATGGCATCGTCCACGCCCACTTTATGGCTGGTAGGCAAACTGAACAGGGTCGAATGATGGATTAACCAGAAGCTGTAGGTATGATTGGATGAGTCTCTCCAGGGACGCCATCAGATGAGGAGCCGGTGCCACTGGCCTGTAGCTGTTGGAGGCACTAAGGTGCATGAAGCAGAGAGGATCTTTTCCTCAGCACAGGGACCCTCTGCAGACTCAGGGTCAGATTAAATATGTGCTGCAGAACAGAGAAGACAGCAGCCTTGAGTTGCCTTTGGGCTCAAGGTTTGCTCCGCTGTGCTCTGCAGCTCTGAGGGGGAGAGCTGGTGGTGGAGAACAGGTATGGTGTTGATTAAGAGGGGAGGGCGAGACAAGACAGTCACAGCAGGACACTCAGTGACATAACAGCCACATAAAGTCCATGCAGCTGATCAGACTGAAGTAGCAGATAAGAAAGTGGTCCAAACCACAATTTAAAAGATCAGATTCCATGATTTGTGCTGAGAGTTGAGTCACAAATAAAAAAAGATTTGGGATACTTTTACCTGCAGTCTGAACATCAGCCTCAGGGTGTTTCCACATCAGCACTTTTCAGCCTGCTTAAATCGGACTCTTTTTCGTTTCCCCCCCGTGGTGTAATTTGTCCGGGCAGGTGTGATCGAAGTAATCACACATGGTTGTGGACCAAAATAACTCCGTGCACCAAGACTCTTTAACAGAGGTGGTCTTGGTCCGGTCCCAAACAACCTCTGGAGCAGTTCATTTGTGTGAACGTGATCCGACCCAACTTCAGTTCCAGGTGTACTCCTCGAGTTTGAGCTAAACGGCTGCTGTAGCCAGGTGTACTTTGTATTCTGGGATGTGGCAGAGCTCGCAAACTGTTTCTAGGAGTAGGAAGCAGCCATGACTCCATGTTAACTCGCACAGAAGTGTTTCTCTCACAGAAATGTGAGTTAGTCCAGAACATAGGAACTTCTGTCTGTATTTACTTTCTCGCTCCTGCTCAGACACCTCCAACCAGTACACCAAGCCAGCGTTCTCATGTGGTCTGTAGTCATTTAGTTTCACTTGGATTTTCCTCTGTGTGAAACTGAACCAGGTTTACAAACTCATCAGCTGATTCAGACCAGAGCAAACAAATTATGGGTGTGAAAATTCCTTAAGTGCTCCAGCTGCGTCATCTTCCTGCCTGCTATCTGTCCACATCATCCTCTGCCTTTACCTCCAGCTGTTCACAGGTGTGCTCGCCTGTCATGTTGCCAAAAAGTGAGAGACAGTAAAACAGTGGGTTTTAACATCCGGTTTCATCAGAGCACACAGAACAAACTCAAGGCAAAGCTTGGCGCTGATGTTTTAATTCAGAACTTTGATGGCAGCAGTGACTTCGACGGCTGTATCTTTTCAGCCAAAAAATTTGCAGGACAAATGAAACTGGTAACGGAAAAAAGCAGTGAGTGGATGGATCGAATTTCTCTATCTGGCTCTGAGGGGCTGAAAGTGTTACTTCCACTGGTATAAAGATGAGTTTTTGAAAGCCTAACAATTCCAAACTCAGTGGGAGGAACTTAAACAGCAACCAAAATCTAAATGATTGAATGTGTAGCCATCGGCTCGATACACAGAACAGAATGGACTGAAAACCAGAGGGACAAGAATATTCAAACTATACAGTGGAGGAAAAAGATAAAGTTGTTAAAGCGAAGCCCTCTCACCTCCGCTGCTGAATAGGCTGGCTTTTAAAGAGAATACGTGGTTTGAAGAACATTTAAAACCTATAAGGGTGAATAAGACTGTTGCTAGGAAAGTTCATCTGTCTGCACAGAGGTCAGACTTCTCTCTCTCTCGCCCTCACTCTTTCTGTGTGTCTATTGTACAGTACACTTCCCAGGACTGTCTTCAGCACCTTATTGCAGGATTTTTGAAATGGCAACAGCATAACCTCTCTGCAATTGAAAAAAAAACAAAGCACTTGCAAGGTCTCCCTCGCATAAATGTTTGTGCCCTACAGAGGAAAGAAAAAAAGAACAAAAATAGAGAGGGAAAACGTGCTTCTTGTCCATTATACAACACATGCAGAGAAAGAACATTAGCCAGTATAGAAGCATGAAAGTAATTCATCATGAAATCCAGCGCTCACAACACAAGGAAGAGAGGGGGTTGTTTGTCCTCTGAGATCCACATTGATTGACAATGTATTATTACCTTTTAATTTAACCTTTTAACATTATTGTTGGCATAAGCACAACAGGTCAGATGAGAGTTCAGCATCACATGAGAATATATTCATTATCATGTAAATGTTCTTGACCTGAAATTGTTGATTAAAAGCTGACTCTGGATCCACTCTAAAATTCATGATAACCTATGTAGGTGGACCGCTACAGACTTACTGACATGATATCTGACCATCGAGTAATTTTATGCACAAAACCAGGAGGATGTGTGGCTCCTGTGCCAGAATCAACAGATACCAAAGGAGCTTATTTTATTTTCTGTCGAGCTTGTGAGAGTCAGTGGACTTTTTAGGGAATTATTCTACAAGTACTTAATATGTGTGTGCATGTTTCTGCATTATATGCTGTCGTGATTGATAGTATACACATGCCAGCGCTGAACACCACAATTAATCTGTTTACTCTATAACGGGCTCGCTGTGACCTGTATTTAACATGGAGCTCAGTTCCAACGCATACAGCATTAATCCAAATTAACCTGTGTGCTTATTCCTCATGAACTGACTAACCCAACTATGGTCTATCATGTCTGAATTAACATACTGTGCGCTTGAGGGCATATTTCAGATATTTGCATTAATTCACCACATGCATATCTAAACACATAA
Organism: Amniataba percoides; assembly: GCA_037176925.1. Classification (NCBI taxonomy): domain Eukaryota; kingdom Metazoa; phylum Chordata; class Actinopteri; order Centrarchiformes; family Terapontidae; genus Amniataba; species Amniataba percoides. Next base: position 13,880,132 of record JBAJHX010000042.1, on the reverse strand, counting down.
CTGAACAACAGATGTGTGTCTACGGGGAATAAATGCACATTCCTGCACCGTCTGTACAGTTCTTTCATTTAGATAAGTTATATTGCACTTATTGTGTTTATCACATATTATCATTTTTTCTACTTCTTTATAGTCTTGTCTATTTTATGTCTGTTTCATACTTTTGACTTGAAGTATTTGTTTTCTTATATTTCTCTACTTTCTATGTTCATATTTTTTACACCAACATATCAAGACAAATTCACTGTATGTGAAAACCTTCTTAGCACTAAGCCTGATTCTGATATTTCCACTGCAGGAGATTTAAAGTAATCTCATACTGTAAGGATAAGTTGTTATGTGTTGACAATATTTAGTGGTGCTATGAAGAGACATCCAATACAATACAAAATGCGCCACATCAGGTTAGTTATTTTTCTGCTTTGCCTGGTTTTCTTTTGTATCATCAGACTTCTTGTGCAAAGTCAAGCTGGGTTCTACAGTTGAGCTGCAGCGAGACATTTTCAAAAGAAGATACATGGACATATTCACCCGAGTTGCAAAGGTTATTTTTTGCACAAAAGTCAAAAATTAAAGGCAGATTTCACACTGTGAAGAATTCTGCAGACCCACAGGGTTACAGCTATCGGAAACTAACAAAGAACATTTCAAGCTCTCCTTTCGGCAAGGATGACACGGTGACGGGGTTATTTCCACTTTCTGTGCAGTACTTTATATAAGGTGACTGAATGTCCTTGCAGTCAGTACCCACGTTTAAAAGACAGCATCCGTGTTGCAATGACAATTTAATGGTAAGCGTCACTGTGCATGTTTGTTTTATGTTAGATATGATTTACCATACAGACATAATGCTCTGGGTATGCTTTTTCTTCAGTCAGTGTTCGCATGGCAAAACATCTCCTTGTCTGTGAGTCATCAGCATGAATAATGACACCTTGGGCTGAATGTTTGTTCTCAGTTCCCCAACAGAACGCCAATTTAAAGAAGGCAAAGTGAAGGACGGCCTGCTTCTCGCCTCGAGTGTTTGAAGGGTGGCAGGCGGCGACAATACACACATGCTGAGAGTGGAGGACTGATCAGGAAAGTAATATGTGTTGTGGGTGGAAAATATACTTGGAGGGTGCCTGTGTGCTCAACTGGATTAGAAAGTTGAGAGAGAGAAAACACAAGCAAACAGGAATATATATCAGTCTAAAGCTGTGAACTGGAATGCACAACGCCGCTCCCTGCAGAGACTTACTATTTTAACCGGGAAAGCAGATTTACAAATTCACCTCACTATTTTTGTGTGTTTGTACTGTATGTCTCTGTGCACTTTCTCATAAACACGTTTAAGTGTGTGTGTGAGAGAGAGAGAGCATGTGTGTGTCTGTGTTCATCTCAGCACCACCTGCATCCCAGTCACCTCTCTGCGGCAGATTTTCCACTTAACATGATAGAAACGCCTTTGGCCATGAATAACACATTTACTCTACTGTACCTCAGGCAGAGTATTACATGATCGCTTTCCTCTGCTAGAATATGTTAAAAATGGAAAAAGCCAGTGTTCCTTCAGGAAGCAGAAGCTGGGGAAGCGGCACGATTTTTGGGGATTGGAGGGGGGAAAAAATGCTGGAAGAGACAGAAAAACAGGCAAGATCAACAAAAAAGGGGGAAAAGAAAAAAAAAAAAAACAGCCGCAGCAGTCAGTAGTGATTTGCGTCCCCTCCAGAAACGCAGTTGCTTGGAGGGGAGAGAGGGGAGTGTGCATTTGTGCGTACAAGTGTCTGCCTGCCCATGTGTGTGTCTGTGTGTGTCAGCGCATATGTGTGTCTGAGGGCTGAGTGTGGAGGGGCTAATGGAGTGTTGATTGCCTGGCGGTAAGCAGGCATCAGTGGGTAATTGCAGCTCTACGGTGTAGCAGCTCTAAAATGAAGACGCATTTCACATTCGATCACCGAGCCTCCAGTATGGACGCGTGTGCACGTGGTGGTGGTGGATGATGGGAAGCGGGGGAGGGCATGTAGTCCTATAGCTTGCCAGTGGAGCCCGAATTAACAATTGGCAGAGCGGCATTAAGCAGCAGGCCACAAGCAAGTGACACTGACACCTTACCTGCCCGGCTTGGTGCTCATATGTGTTTCAGAGTATAATTGCAAGCTGTTTTCAATCTGCTGCCAAACTGTAGGTTTAAGATGGGGTTGCCAGATTTTAAGGGAGTGAAGGCAGGTATTTTATCAGTCCACAGAGCTATGCAGAAGAAAACCAAAAGGCGGAAAGCGAGAGGTGGAGCTAATACGTCCTGCCCTTTCTTTTTCCTTCTGTTTTCTCTCCTTTCGCGCCTGGTTGAAGTCTCCCCTTGGTGAACCTCACTCGTGTTGCCAGGCGACAAGGTTGCCTGGGAGCAGGGCTTTGATGAGCAGTCACAGTGTAATGGAGGTAGCCCTGCCAACTCGCCGAACACAGGGACAGACAGGCGGACAAACACGCATGTGTGCAAACACATGCCTGAGTGTGGCATGTGCGCGGCCGGAGCGGTCAGGACACGGATGCACCCAGCGGAGCTTGTCTGGGATCGTTTATTAACTGCAGCTCTGGTTCAAGACAGTATTCCCATTTACACAATGTTAAGTGATTAGTGCTAATTTATTCTCTAAGGTGTTTTTTATTCCACAGTTTCTTCAATTAATACTGCTGATGAATAGGACCCTGTGTATTTATGATAAAAACTGCAGCCTGCTGTTAAATCCTTCTGCAGTTTCCAACAATAACCTGTTTTTAAAAATCACAGAACATTTCACAGGAAATTCCTCTGGCTTGGCAAATGTAATCCATCATTTTAAATGCAAGAACAGATTTTTTTTTGTAACATTACTTTTTTCTCTCATAGGCACTGCAGCAGGTGGAGGAAAAAAACAAAATTAAACTCGCAATAACACTGACAGAACGTGCACCGATGGCTCACGTAAAAGCAGACACAGTACCACTGCACACAGTCAGACAGTAAGATGGATGGAGAACATCACGAGCTCAGTGGTCAGTACTATGAAAGCTTAGTGCCACTGCTGTACCAAAATGGCTGGCTGAAGGGCCCCAGCATACCCGTGGATGTGGTAATTAAAGAACCGTTTGATCAGTGCAAGTAATGAAATGTCTAACACACGCACGCCACTGCCTGAAGCTCAGCTGCTAACATGTGGTTTCCATATCTCTTTGCATTCTTAAAGTAATGGCCTAATCTACAACTTTTTTCCCCCAAATAATTGGCCATTTTCTTACTCCCACTCTCTCGGTGTTGAACATGATTGTGATTCAAACTCTGACTCTAGTTCATAAAAGCTTTTACAGTGGCTCTAGGAAAAGTTCCTCTGGCACACATAAGAGATGTGATTTACATTTCCAATGGCTCCAACAGAATTGCAATTATTGCTGCAGGCTCGCAGCCTTGCCAGTCAGTTGTGCAGCGTTACCGGTCAAAGTTTTACTTAAAGCTGCAGATCTTTATGGCAACTTAATGGCTTCAAACAGGAAACACAACACTGACACAATATCACTCTTGAGGCCACCTATTTACATATCCAGCACATACGGAGAGACATTAATATAATATAATAACTCATATTTGGACTAATGTTTCTGGCCACCAGACAAATGTAAGTCCAGTACTCACTTTTCTTTTAGCTCTGATTTGGTGTCCTCCAACTGAATGCTAAACTGTTCACCGGCTAGTTGTCTACTGTTCAGTGATATCCAAGTAGAGCATAGTGGGATTTTAGAGCAGTGAGACTGAACAGTGAAATCAACAGTGAAGCCAAAAGACCAGTGAGTTGAAAGATTCTGAAAAAGCTCTGTAGATGTGAGGTGAGCTGCAGAGTTGGGTCATATCCCTCTGTGATCGCCTCCACATATTGATTAGAGCTGTTTTTAGTCAAATATAGACCCTGTTTATAGATATATTTTTGGAGAACTACTTAATACACAGCGGCCACATTGCTTGATTGATAAGTATCACTTTTCACACTTGATAAACACCCCACGTCAAGATGAAATTTGAAAACATCTCACAGTCCAATCAGGTTGCACAAATATTTTCCATGCCTATATTATGTAATAAACTGTCAGTGTGTTGCATGCAGATAGCTGAAGTTAAATTGGGTGTGTATGTAGAGTGTGTATTGATGTCCTGCGCACATCTGTGCGTAGGAGTGTGGTGTGTGTTTGTATCCATCAGTCTAATTGTGATTATGGCATTTAATTAAGCCAGATGATTTCCACTTCTGTGGTAATCATTAGTTGTGTGTACATGTGTGTGCATGTGTCGGGAGTTTGGACTATGCCGTTTCTTTAAGACCAAGGATGAAACTGTCTCACTGTCTATCTGTCTCACTGCAGGATTAACTCTATGTCATGTTTCCTAGAAAATACAAACTGTGTTGACACTGAAATCCTCATCAAACATCAAATGTCCCCTTGCTAAAAATAGTCAGCTCGTGTCAAGCCATGAAAACATCCACATCCTCTACAGCAGCTGCAAGTCAAAAGAGAAAACAACACACTGAAATGTCATTGTCATCAGTCAGAGCGGCTGCATCACCCACCTTTGTCACCACATAATCTCCGTCAAAGGAGTTTGAGCAGTGATACAACAGAAAAAGAGCTGTCTGTGGGATTTCTGAAAGCTTGACTCACTTCGAGCTAACTAAATGACCTGTGAAAGCTGGTATGAGAAGCATGACGCCGTGAGACATAAACAGATGGAACTTTTTGCAGGCATACACTGCTAAATAGCCAAGTGTGAATGCAGCTAATTGGAATAGCAGCGATGTAAACGTAAGCGCCACATATGTGTGGGTGGTATTTGCAGGTTTGATATGCATGATTGGAGAATTTAATGGGGGACTTCTTGTTTTGTTTGTCAGGAAATGTGTTAGGGCAGCTTTAGGAAGAGCCCAGCAATTCCCTTGTGGTTTTCTGTCCCATTCATCTCCCATCACATCTACAGACATTCTTTTGACTGGAGGACAAACTGTAGATTAGCTGAAAAGGTTAAGAAGGAGAGGCACTTAGCCAACAGCAGTATACATACAGAACACTGCGAATGTGCCAAAATTAATAAAAGTGCATTTTTATAAACTGATTTGAATATACAAATTTTTCCCCAGTGATTGAGATATGAGGCCTCTCTGACGACTGCATATTTTGATGTGCACAGGCATTTGATCCAATTTAAGTTGGCATTGATTTAATTGGTCTTTTTGCTGGTATTCCACATAAACTCTCTCTTATATTAATGTGAAAAATAAAAAAATGGAATCTGTTCCAAATTCTTCACAACTGTGAAAGAGAAATGAATTTAAAAATGCACTGTACCACATGTGAAAAGTCAAGTAGCAAAAAAAGCATCTTAATGGGTCTCAGTGCAATTTAAGGGTAAGTGCAATCCTCAGCATGGTTTGTGCATGTGCCATGTGATGAGAGAAATGCTTTTCTGTGACCTTTAAGAACTGCTCTTACATGTGAAAACAGCACTGCATAAAGTGCATAGTGTCCCAGTATTTGGATGTACTTCATTATACCACAGTATTACATCTTTTCTCTCTACTATTCCCTCGATACAATGTAAATGTGATTTATGATACACAATTTCAAACACGGCTTTACATTAATCTTGTAACTGTTACAATGCCATGGAGTTATCAAATTGGTTTTTGCTTACCTGTTGAATTGAACAATAAAAAGATTTTACCTTTTGATCAAATTGATATTTATGAATATGCCAAAAACATGCTCTAATTAACTGGTTAATCTGTCCCCCATGTGTATATTAGTTTTCCTTGCTGCACAGCAGCTCAGTATTTGATAGCTATTGTATTTCAAATAAATCTGTTGTAAAACCTCAACATTGATTATGTAGTGCCCTCTTAACAGACTTTGTTATATCAGGAAAGTCTTCATGTCTAAATGGATCTTACTGAATGAACTTATGTGCTATACTGTACATATGCATCTTGCCAGAAAACCCAAGTGTGTCTTCCAGGCTTTTTAGAGTGAATTACACCTGAATCCATTTTATCAGTTAGTACAGAATGAAAAAGAAACAACAAAATATAAACTCAACCAGAGGCAGTGAAAAAAGGCTGAAACTGGCTTTTGTCTTCTTTGGCTGCAGGCAGAGACAGAGAACGAGAGAGAGAGGGGACGTCAGTGAGGGGTGAGGGAGGACACCCAGAGTCTCTCACTTAGCGGCTCGCCCGGCAGTTACAGTACACTAGACTTCAAACTAAATCCAATTTGGCATGTTTGCAAAGGCTGAGAACTGCCTTTAAATATGGCATTGTGAACTGATGCCAGTATAATCACTGCTACAAGAGGTCCGTTTGTTTATCGGCCAAAAATGAAATGCCCCTCTGTTGAGACAAATAGTTCACTTGTAGACTTCCATCAAGTCGAAAATACACAAATACAGTTAGCTGTAGAGGTATTAATCTTTCATAAATACACACAGTTCTCAGTTTCATATATAATTGAGCCTAGGCTTAGATAATTAGGTGTCAAATGGAAAAGAAAAGATACACTGTCAACATTAAAGGGCCTTTTATTAAATATAAAATGCTTCAGACAGACGACCTTCATCAGACATTCATCTGTGTTCAGCTTTGAAACTTCAGTCATGAGCCAAAAGGACATTCTGGGATTTATGGATGCTTTTTGGTGTTATAACAAATCTGAGGAGTATATCTATAAACATTTCTTTTCCTTCGTACTTTCACTTCTAATTAAGACAAACTAGTGTAAAGTGACAGAATTTCTACTTGAATAAGATATTGGGTAGTCTTTCCAATCAGCAGCCCTGTCCTCGCTAACCCGACCCCTCCTTGTTTTTCTCTGTTTTTCTCTGTCCTGTCGTCATCTGACAGCAACAACAGCAGAAGCAGCAGTGGCGGCGGTGGTGACAGTGCCAGAGGCCACGCTGCTCTGCCACACAGCAATCTGGCAGTCTGTTGCCTCCCTCCCCTCCCCTCCTCCTCCTCTTTCATCTCCCCCGCAGTTCCTCTTGCCTTCTCGGCACCCAGCTCCCCCCTCTGCCACGGCTGATAGACACCTGAGCAAGACAAGAGGTCAACCTGACCACCGTGCGTGTTGGCCCACCTCCACCAACTGATGGGGAGAGTCTAACTTTGTGTGTGTGTACGTGCGTGAGGTTGATGCGATGGATGGCTGTTTATATTTGGCAGGCCTTTTGTCATTCTGTCCTCTTTTTATCTGTAGTTTTGGCCCTTCTTCCTGCTCCTGTCTCACTCATCCACATTTTCCAAGTCCTGTCCCACCTGTTTTAGGAGCCATTTCAACTTGCGCATAGATGTAGCAGAGGCGTAAAAATATATTTTAATATATTAAAACAAAGTTTTGACAAAAGGTAGTACAAAAGGTTGCATATTGAGAAGTCAAGACTTGATAAAAGTTGACAGAATTGCATTTTTAGAGCGCACCCTGACAAGGTACCGGCTTCTGCTTCTTATGTGTGCAAAGAATTCATGAAATACTGCAACAATTACAGGTCTGAGACAGTGATTGTTAGAGGTATATGAAGCCATAAAGGTTCTGACTTGAGTCTAAACAGTGACCTTTGTTGCTCATCACCACCATCTCAATGATGCAAACACTATGTGTATGCAGACAAGACAAGTTTGTTCATTCATAAGATTCTGCAGCCAAATTAGCTGCATTTACATTAAGGACAGATATTGCTTTAAGCTTAATCCTAGTGTTGTAAAATGCCCAAAATAATAATGCTAACTGTTTTATGTTTAATGTGTATAATGTTTAACATTTTATTCAGCATGTTAACACTCAGTTGCAACAAAGGACAGTGGAAGCTGTCAATAGTTTTGCAAGTATCTGGATATAAACTGACTTACAAGGCAAATGACATCTTTTTACTCTGCAAACTTACAGAGGTTGTGATTGGACCATGTCTACACCAAACCACCAAATTTCATGACATCAGACATTTCACTCAGAATCTCAAAGTGCAAGACTTTGATGGAAACATGAAGGATATGGAAACAGTTCTTGACTTTTATGGTGGAGTTTGAAGAAAGTTTACTTTGTATACTGTCAGTGACTAGTAGCTCTACTGCTCTGACCCCTGCTTTGCTCATGGGACGGGGTAGTTGAGGTTACAGGGGGTGGGGGGGCGTTGCATCCTCACTTTTCCTTACCAGATGTTTTCTAAAATGGCTTGGAATTGAAAACAGGGCGCCTCCAGTCACAAGTCTGTATTTCTAATCTACTGCCCTGCTGGCTGATCACCCTCCCTCTCCCTCCTCCACTCCACCGGTATTTATTTTCCCTCCCTGAGCCAGACAGATGGGAGTGTTCAGGAATAAAAGCGTCTGTACTTACCATATTATTTACTAGCATCAGCACTAGCCCCTTTGGCCATGCCAGCCAAAGAAAAACACCTCCGTTTCCTCCTCCTCTTTGGCTTTCCCGAACAGTTTAGGATTTATGTGGGACAACTATCCTGCCGGAGCCATTTCGTAGCTTGATCAAAGATGTGTCAGCGCTGGGATTCACTGCGCTGACCCACAGGTTAAGAGTGTGTTTTGCACGCTGTGTAGCATACACGGCGTATACATCATGCTGTGACAGACGAATGGTATCTCCGCGGACAACCTGAAACCAAATACGGACACTAATGGATTTCTCTCTGCAGTGTGAGTGTGACACAGTCGTAATAAGCGAGTGACTGGAATGATATTATAAAGAGTGTCTGAGGGTATTAATCTGCCGGTTTTATAGTGTGTCATGAAAACACTGGTGGACAAAGTGCAGACACTGTATTGTCACTAATAGAGAAACTTCATACTTTCCTAGGCAGGTTCACCAATACCAGACAAAATCTGATCAAATTCTGAAACGCTTTGAGGTTTATTTTAGCATATTAATGAGGGAAAGAGGCGCTGTACGTGACATCATACATGTTGCCATAAAGTGTGTATTAGTTTACTGTACTCTGTGTTTACTGTATAAGCCCCAGGAATGGGCTACGTGACTCACAGGCAATATTAAGTATATTAATGTGTTTATGGGGGGATATTTATGTCGTGAAGCACCTAATTTCACTTACCATGGGGAGAAAATATCAGCATAATCATCATAAACCTTTAACCTTTTACACTTTTTTAAAGACGGCAAGACAGTATGTGTTCTTAATACATGTGTACAAGCACAATTGTATGTGCGCGTGTGTGTGTCTGATGCTGGGAGTGTGTAATTATGGGCAGATTATGGGAGAAGCGGACGGCATGAAGCAGTCTTTGATGGGATTAAGCACTCAATTACCCAGCTAAGTCCCCCCCCCGCCCTCCCCAGCACACTCCCCCTCATATACACACACACACACACATTGACACACGCACAACTCTCAAACATTTCACACACATGCGTGCACAAGCTTGAACAAACACCCTTGCGAGTGCACAGAAAAAGTGCACGCAAACAGAAGGCTTTTCTTCCCCTGCAACTAAATACATGATTCATGGACACCTCATGCAACGTGTCTTTATCTTCTTCTTATCCACACCATCAGTCCATCTGTTAGTTAGTCCATTTGTCTCATCTTGGGTGTATCAAATGTTTCTCTGTTTCTCTGATTTTGACTAGAGAAGCCATTCTAATGACTTTGTTCCCTCACAGATTTAAATAGTACATCTATCTGAAAGCACCTGACTACACACTCCTAAAATCTGACGAGGTGTTACAGATTTAAATGTTGTGGAGGGCTTAGCTTTATCTGAGCCTGTGTCTGGGATATTTACAGTTGCAAAGTTTTGAATCAGAATCACTTTTATTGGCCATGTATGTGTGCACATACACGGAATTTGACTGTGTTTTTTATAGTACCCTCTCGTACTTAGCAAACAGAATAAATATATAAACATAACTTACATAAGTAAAAAAAAACATAACATTACGTAACGTACACATAACTTCAAGTGTGATCAATGGAGTGCAGGTGGTGGGTTTGGCTGCATACTGCTGGAAAACAGGCCAGAAAACAGTGCTATGAGAGTGAGGTCATCACTGCAGGACAGCATTTTCACATCTAAGTGGTGATGTGATCCAAAGTTAATGTAAAATGCTGATTAACGAAGTATGATGCTAAAGTCTGATGTAAAATGTCATTTTTGGTGAATTAAAAATATTACTGATGTCCTCCGGATTCTGGTTCATATGCATTACGTTAGTCCTGAGAAACTAATATGAAGTCACTGGAGTCACGTTTGAAAAAAATCTGCTGTAGCAAGACAAGAAATTCTGTTTCTTTATTATTGCCACATACTCAGGATTCTGGTATAAAGACACAAGAGTCTTACCCCCAGTGGACATGAATAAAAACTATTCTTCACATAATCTGGTAACTGAATGTAGGTTGCAAAGCTGAAGGTGAACACAGCAACCTCTCCTACTTTGTCCTGCCTGAAATGTTTCAAAATGATGTTTTTTGTTTTCTTTGAATTCAACTTACTTTCACCAAATTCAAATGCCACTGACTGTGACTGACATTGACAGTCACATGTTGCAGCCATGATAAGAGTTCAGATTTGTAAAAGTACACTGTGCTCTTTTCAAAAGACACCTTTATATTTCTACAGTGTCAACATCCAGAAGACGTGACAACACACAGAATTTAAATGTCTTAAAATGATCCCCTATCAGGAAACCACTTATCTGGTTCAAGCATGTGGGGATTTCTGGTTATTTAAAATATATATATATATCATATATAATATGATTAAATAGATACACACACACACACACACACAACTATTCATACACCCATTCACCATGTCACTCACCTACACCAACACAGTGATAAAATCATAGTCTTGGACATTATGTCACAATAATTGTTCTTTGTGATAAATGTTCCATGCTACATTCTCAAAGTTAACTTGTCTTAGCGAGCTAGCATTAGCTTACAAAATAGTGCTGAGGAATGTGAAAGCGCACCGGTTATGGCTGCCACCTTGTGTCAGCGCCTCTAAGCGTCATCCGTAGCTCCACCCTAAAGCTGTGACACTTTATTTATATTTCATGACATGAACGATGCATCTCTAATTTAAAAAGCAGACAACCTAATGTCAATGTTTCAACAAGTATGTAGGTAAATGTATCCAACTGACTTTCAGAACATCAGCCAGCTATGTCTGCTTTACATACGTCTGCACCTTGAAGTGATGAAATTATCAAATGCACCATAGTCTGTGCTTCACTGGGAAATGGATATAATCAGGTGAATTTTCTCAGCTGGGAGTCTCGAGTCTGCTCACGGCAAATGCATTCATAATGACACAGAAAACTGTAGGGTTACTGTTAAAGCCATCAGTGTGCTGTGACAGTTCTAAATGGGGCCTAATTGACGCCAAATATAGCATGGTGTCGTTATGAAATGGAGCAGGTTAGGCAGCAGCAGCAGGCATATGATGGTGCACTACAACCACAGCAACCACATACTGGATGTTGCACCGTCAGACAGACCACGGGTCTTTGTTTGTGTTGATGAAAAGGATTTATGTTTGATGTTGCAAAAATAAAAAAAATCTTCTCTGGCTGAGGTGTTTGCAAGGTGCTGGACATGGTTTACAGTTGCCGACAAGACCAGTGTCTGCACAGCTGAATGGTTTGTCTGCTGTCTTCTTTCAGGTTTGTCATCACCTTTCCGAGAGTCTTTTCGATAACAATACGTTTTCTATATACAATGGGTATGGTTAGTGTTGAGAGTGTTGCAGTGTGCATATCTGTCAGAGAGAGCAAGAAAGAAAGAAAGAAAGGAAGGAAGAAAGAAAGAAAGATTGGTTGCCAAGCAAGGGTCGTTTAAGGATGGCCAATCATCCAATTATCTGAATAAAACAGGTGGCACCTCATTGGGAAAGCTCATTAAAGTGGCGTTCAATCTTGGCTCTTGGCTGCCTCTGGAAATGAAAGCACATTTCCTGTTTGGCCTGTTCAGATTTTTCAAATAAAGTCAGGCTGGGAAGAGAGAGGCTTTCCCTGATGCTGAATAATTGGATGTTTGGATCTAAGCCAGTCAAGATTTACTTGCTATTTCTCTTGTGGAATCCACGGTGGAGTGGTCATCATGATGGAGTCTGGTCTTAGGCCTTGGGCTTTGTCAGCGGACCAAAGCATCCCATCTGTTCTGGGGTCGTCCGTTTAATGCGAGAGCTGTCTTTTCCTCAATCTCGCAAGTTTACAATGTCCGCTTGATGGCTATTTATGGTGCGTGAAAGTTCAAATTGAACTTGTGGATAAAGGTACCCATACTGAATACACACACACAAAAGCTCCACAGAGGCCTTTTGCAGCCAGTGATTCAGAGGGCTGTTGGGTTTTCCTCTGGTACCCGTGGTAGTTAGAGGGATCACTCTGACATTTTTTTCCATATCACAAATGGTCTATAAAATCAAAGGTCAGGCGTTTATTTCCATAGCGATTGCTCACCAATGTGGAAAAGAGAGGTCGATGGAGGAAACAGTGGGAATTGGTTTGCAAGCGCCCGCTTTACAGTTACCATGTCAGGGACAATAAGTCTTAATGGCTGCAAGGGGGAAACAGAAGAGAAAAGCATGCACTGCTCACACAGCTTCTCTCCACTTCAGAACCAGCCGTCCAGATTTTTTGGTAAATTAAAAATTAACACTATGAAATACTCTGCTGACTCTACATGATTACACACGTTGCTTATTTGCTTATACAGTGCAGATGAATTGCATTGTTAACAGACAAACACGGCATTCATTTGCACCATTATTCAACCATAATAATACCTCGGTGTCACCTCGAAAGCCTCGTTTAAAACATGACGCTCCGAGTCTGCACCTGATGGTCGGTGCTGCTGCAAACATCCGCAGCAGAACTTTGTTGTGTTCACTAGCTTCGTTGGCAACAAATGACTTACTATATATTACTTTTCTTCCCTCTCTGGGGTTGACTTGAATTAATGACACTCATAATGTGACAACTGTGCTAAAGGCAAGACACAGCAGGCAAAAGGGACTTCCTTTCATGCACTAGTCAATGTAGAGATTTTAGTCTGTATCCATAATCTGTCCAAAATATTTCATTTCACAATTCTTCTATTGTCTTCTGTAGATTTCTCCTAAATTCAGTCTGGCACTGTTGTAAAGCTCTGTCTCTCTCCTGCATGTTGTTATCAGGTCTGAATATGGCTGATAGTTCATGTTGCATGTCTGAATGAAGTGATCAGTGGGCTGATTTGTTCCAACTAGTCCTTTACAATAAATATAAATGAATTTCATTAAACACATCTTTCAAGGCCTTTTTCTCTAAATGAGTTCTTTTCTACTTTGGTAGCGCTTTACTAGCACTCATACATTAAACTTACCAGTTGTATTCCCATCTATATTCTAGGGGTTTTTACAGAAGCTGAATTAAAACATTTTATTCCTAAAAACATTACATTGATTTTTTTATGTGTGGTGATCATGTTTTGTGATTTATGGAGTGATAAAAAAAACACTCTCTAAAAACCAATATGTCAACAAAAGGTAATACGCATTTTAAACCAGACTTTGTCCAGTGTTGACATTTTTGTTCTGTGTGAATGTTTCATTTAATGTACGTAATCCACTTGGGGGAGCTTGAATGGTGATTTAAATCTTTCACCTAATACACATGTAGTTGCTCTCAATAAAATGATTTGATGAGACCGACAAATAGTACATATCATGCATTTGATTTAAAATGGGTTTCTTTTTGTCTTATAAATGAGTTATGCATTTTTCTATAGAAAACCTGCAACTCAGTTTGGGTTCAAGCCACCTTGTCTCCCACACTGTGTGGTTCCACTGTGTCCAGGTGTTTCCTCTCATGGTCTCCCATGTGTGTGTCTGTGTGTTGTCAGTGGGCACCGGCGCTCCTTGCTGCTCCTGAGCTTTGCTGGCTGGCACACCTGGACCTAATCATCTCATCATGCGCTGCAGTCTATCTGCTCCAGCTCGCCGTTCACTTCTCCCCACATTCTTCCATCACTCCCTGTGGTTTGTTCTCAGGCCAACTGGATCAGTCTCACCTCCTTTTCACAAGCTACACACCCATCTCCCTCACTGTTATTCCACCACCTCCGTCCAGAATTTTCAATACACCTTTTAACTTCCTCTGCGAGGCTGTGTTCTCCATTTTGAGTCCACTTCTCATAAAAAAGATAACGCTACAGGGAGGTTATCGCAGAGTGGAACTTTGGTATTATCGACAGACTCACGCATGAACACATCAACCTCCTCCATCACAGCACTGGTGCACCCTGCACCCTGACTACAAGCTGTAATTTGACTTGATTGCTTATTTTACTGAAAATAGTGCAGTGAGAAAATAAAATGACAACTGTGATATTCGAGGTTAATGATGGCAGCAAAAGGCTGTGCTGTATTTTAACTTTAAAATGTGATTAATTTCATTCTTTTCCTTTTCTGCTGCAGACTGTTACATACTGGGATCACATAATGAGTTTTAAGTTGATGGTAGAGGGAAACACAATAGTGTAAAAGAGTGAACACTGGGAACATATGTTATTTATATGTCATTGTAATGTAACTATTTCCTGTGGCATTCAGCTTTCCTCCTGCTCTTCGTCCATTTCGTGACATCACTTTTGCTGTCTGTCAAAAGCCTACATGGAGCACAATCCATGTAGTTTCTTATCAAAGAGATGTTGCTCCTTGCCACATAAATCATGTGTATCATCTCACACATACACTGTCCACACACAACCTTATTAATATGACCAAAATAAAACCAGAAAATAATCTAAAGCGTTCTTCTGACTAAAAAGCCCCTTTCAGAAAAAGCTGAATGTGAGACAGTCGATAAGTCACAGTCAGATAAGAAAAACAATTTCTTCAGTCTAAAGACATTTTCAGTAAACAGACATGCAGGCAGACCTGAGATCACTCATTTGTATAAAGTCTGTTCTTCTCTTTGCTGTTTTGTGCCATTAAACAGACCATAATGTACAGTATAATGCAGTGTGGGGGATGGCAGAGCCTGCCAGTGCTCCTGAAAATAGTCTTGTTTGTGTACAGTAATTACACTAATGTCTCACATTAGTGTGGTACTTCATTTCAGTTAAAACAAGTAAATGTAGCACCTCCAGGTATATTTTAGCACTGCATTCATACCTTTCTAATATGGCCGGTAAAATAACACAAATAAATGCAGTTACATTTGAATATTTTTTTTCTTTAAATGAACAAACTTTTAATTATTCATCATCAGCAGGGCGTCATTCCCATTCCTTGCACAAAGTCGCCCAATCTGCCCTGTTACGCGGAGGAGACCCTATAGAAGCCAGGTATGGGGGGCCAGGAGGCATCCCCAGTCATCCTGAAGAAGGAGCGCTAATCCTCCCAGACAGTGGGGAACGGCTGCTATCCTGGCCTGTCACAACCACTCTGGGCCCTCACAGCTGAGGACGTCACACTGAAAGCGAGTGCTCTGCAGAGGAGAACAGGACACGGGGGAGCGGAGGAGAGGCAGGGGGTAGGAAGGAGAGGATTTACATGTGTGGCTGCTCTTTTTATGCCACCCAGAGGACTCAGGTGGAGTAGGAGGATTTATGATACCACCTGAGAGGGTAGGAGGCCGCAGTGGGCGTGAAGGATATGAACAGTTTTATTATTCTCTCTTTTATGTGATACACCTTCTGGTCATACGCTCTTATGTCCTTCTCAGTGTACTTTTAGGAGTAATCAATGGCAGCCTTTAAAACTATTTTTTTTGTCCTCTGAAAAAAGCTGTTTGCAACCAGTGATTCGACTGACACACACACACACACACACGCACAAACACTTTCATGTCATGGTTCCATTTTGTCACACTTGGTCAACACCAATTAAACAAATGATCTTATTCACACATTCAGGTCCCAGCTGAACTCACAACAGAAATGTGGGTTCCCACAGAGAGATTGGCAAACTGGAATTATGTTAGTCTAATTGAACAAAGCATAAGATTACTGCGTATCACAAATTAAAAGCTGTACTAATCAATATGACTTTGATTTTTCATATTAACAATGGTTCAGATGATTGTAATGATAAGCCAACAGGGACTTGTTCCACTCAGCTCTAGAGAGCACTTTAGCATCATTCAGCTCATTGTTTGGATTTACGGGGCGTATTTTTATTATTTTGGTTCACTCTCACCAGTCTCACTGGGGGTTCAGCAGCAGCAGGTAGCTGTTTCTGGCAAACAAATATTAGTTAACTGATTAACTGTTAGCCTTGTGTGAAAGAGATTGGATGTCACAGTGTGAGCACTTAGCTCTGCTGCATATTTAACTTAAACATCGGTGAAGAGAAAAACAGAGCTAGTGAATACTGGACGGAGACATTTGTCACAGACAAACACTAATCCAGACACTAATCGGGCTCTGTATCAGGTTGTGTAAGAAGTTGATGAACATATTCACCATTTTAAATTCAATCTTGTGTTTACAGCTTGTTATGATGCCCTCTAGTGGGGAAAAAAAATCAATAATTATATTTAAACAACACAAAGGAAGGACCGGCCTCTCAGAGGAAATCTTTTGACTTTTGTAGGGTGCCTCCAATCAGGAATCCACTGAAATACAGATAACTGCTCCTCTATTTTTATTTTTCCTCCTGATGTTCAGCACTCAGTTTCATACAGTAAATACAAAGCTGGAGCCCACAGCTGGTTAGACTGTCTGAGCATAAAGATCTCTCCATCCAAGGAGGGCAAGAAGATCTTGTCTGTTAATCCCATGCAAAAAACTAATCATAAAAATAACCATTTTAATTAAGTGAGCCAGAATATGTTGCCAAAAAATGAAGAATATAACATGTTTGTGGGTACATCTCAGAGGTGCATTTTGTGGAGGAGGAGCTTTTTGCCCTCCTTGTTTCCATCGTATTATGCAGACTAATCTAACTGGCTGCTGGCTCCAGCAGTTGTATAGATCATCTAATCTATTTCCCATCAAAAAACAAAAAAGCCCATTTCTGGAAATACTGATCTCTTCCTTTAAAGAACTGAGCAAGGCTCAAAACACTCAGCCTGCAAGTGAAAGCAGACTGCTGGAAGGCAGTAAATGCTAAGTACAAAAAATGTGTTTGCACTTAATGCACTGGGACATTCAAGTTTTTACAGTCACACATGCAACACCAATTCTGGCTTTTCAAAAAGGGAAGTACAGTTGTCAAAACTCATGATGTATTATGACAGATTTTATATAAACTGAAATCTAAACAAATATGCAAGCAGCTCACTGTAAATTGGTACGTGTCTGATAGGCCTGTAAATGAACTTGAGCTTCGTCTTTGTATGAGAGTTGTCTCCTGGAGGCTTTGTTCTTATTAACTGTACAGAGCGTGGCTGTGCTCCTGCAGGCATGCGAGGTGCAGCCGCCCTCACAGCTCTGAACAGAATGCAGTAAAAAGCAGAAACCGTTGCATGAATAGACTTAAGGGCAGTGGGGAGAGTTTTCTTGTCATATGTGAAAGCCGCCTAACACAGCTTACCCCTGACCAGTCACATTTGAAATTCCATCAGTAGTGGTCTTTTCAATATAAAAAAAGAAGCAGAGTTTAAAAAAATAAAAAGAAGGATGGGGGTTGGAATCAAGAGAGAAAAATAGATCAATATTTAATTTTCTCCCCAGGAGATATGTTCAGGCACTAATCAGCAGCGACTGGAAAAGATGACACCTGGAATAGCAAGCAGAAGAGCTGAGCTCCCCTCCTTCCACCACCTCCCGAGGGCAGTCTCTCACTTTGGCTCCGCTGTCTCTGTCAGACCTCTGCTTCCCGTTTATTCAGTCAAATCCATCTGTCCATCTCTCGCCGTCCTTCCCATTAGCTCTACAGCTTCTTTTCCGCCCTTTGCAGAGTGTGAGACAGAAGCGAGTGCAGAAAGAGAGAAAGAGTGCCGCCTGCCTCCTCCGTCATCCTCGCACTCTCTCCTCATTCATCCACCGCCCTCGCCGTCCCACGTCTCCTCGCTCCCTTCCCTCTCTTTCCCAAGCTTCCTTCGCCCCAATCTCCTCTTTCTCCCTTTCAATCTGCTGCTCAATAACTACTTGTCCAGCATGACAGGCCAGCAGAGATTGGTCTTGCGGGAGAAAGCAGAGATTCACTTAACAAAATCACTGTATGTGCAGCAGGTATCATTCACAACAGGGATTCCAGCTGTGCGTGGAATTGGTAATCCTGCATTGTGTGCTCTTTCTTCATTACTCCTCGCACATGAATCTTACCTCGTGTACACACACAGGACCCTTACTGGAGATATGTGGCACTCCGGGATAAAATAAACTGTCACTCTCGGGTGGTATTTCCTGGAGAGACGAGTTATAATGTGGCGCCGAAGTGATTTCACCAGACTAGTTGTGATCTGATTTGCAAGGCTTTCTCATTTTCATTTAGCAAAGTGGAGCAACCCATCTGTATTTCAAAAGCATTTCAAATTCGTGTTCCTTCTCTCACTCAGGGTTTAACAAGACCTCAAGCACAATGAGCTCCATTTCCAACTTGAACAAATTCATACAAATTGGGTCTTATCGCTTCAAATTACTGCTCTGATTTCTGTGCCAGAGATGTAAGCTTGATAGCAATAGAAGCATTGTTTTTAATTCACCAGACCAGAGGAGGTACTCAGATCCTTTATCTCACTAGAGCAAAGCCACGATGTAGAACTCTTACATTTCAAGGAAAAGTCCTTCATTTTAGGTAAATAAGTACTTTCATAAAAATACAGTGTATAATATAATTAATGCATCAAATGAGAAAGTACTCATTAAGCAAAAACATAATGTTTTTTTTGATCCGTGAACACATTCATATACTATATGCTGTCCATAAAGAAGTCTGTCTGTATGGTATAACTGTGGTCAGTAATGCAGAAAAACACTGGATTCTGTCCTGCTGAGAAAATGGAAATGGTATTGCAAAGCTGACTCCATGCTGTTTGATGACGTCTTGGCCTGGTGTGTCTGACCTCGAGGTAGACACACACTAAATGCAGCGAGGCCGCCGGGAACCGCCCACATTCAGGCCCCGGTGAGCCGATGAGTCCTGCAGTCCATCTCCATGCAGTTTCCTGCTCGTTTCCAGTGTTACTGCTGATGATGTAGACAGTTACTAACTGAACAACCTGACATTTGAATTCATTTCAATGAATTTATGTCTAATATCAGGTGCGACTGGTAACCCCCCCACAGATATCCACAGCTTCCAGGTCATGGATCATTTAAATTCAGCTCTGTCTCTGTCACTGCCTCTCGATTTCTTGCTGCTGGCTATACCAGGTGCTCCTCACTGGGAACTCTCACAGAGGTGAATGTTAGCGAGTTCATCATATATATATATATACTTCAATCAAGGACAGCCCTGCCATAGATACCTGTGCTGAAGGTTTTGATTTATGGTTCAGCATTGAATTTCACACACTGATAGCGCCATCACCTCACCAGACAGACGAGGCTTCCAGCGTCTCATTACTGAGGAGGAGACTATTGTCATGCAGTCATTACGTTTATGTCCTTTCTTTCACTGCGATACAGCGACAGGCATGGGGAGCAGAGGATTTACAGTAGAGTAGCAACACTAGTTGTGCGTTACTGAAATAGAGAAGAATGTCGTCCTCACATCATATCTTTCAGCAGGAAGCTCAAAAGGAAAAATTTAAGTGACATGTATGAGCTAAAAATCCATCCTGAGTGGACATGTAATGTTTCCACTGTAACACTGGCTTTTTTAATCTGTAATGATGCATTATATTTCATAATCTAATCATGTGTGCTTCATGTTATGTCCAAATCTGCAGCGTAACTTGTAAAGTAAAAATGTGCATTTTTTATTCTGTAGCAGAAGCATAAAAATAAAAAATACTCAAGAATAGAAGTTCCTTGAGTTATGCTTAGGTATAAAGTAAGACTTAAGCACAATCCACCAACATGCAGTATACTGTTTTTTTTTTTTTTTTTTATATATTAAACTTTCAAACCCAAGAGTTCCTGCCATATCTCTGTGCTTGGTTTCCTCAGCGCAGTAAATGAGTGAATGAGATAAGAGGTTTGAAGGTAAGAGGACCTTATCAAGTGGATGGAAAGGTTGCTCAAGGTTGATCTGTTGCAGGCAATTCAGACAGCTAGCTAATCAAGCTGTCCTGCAGATACCCGGAAAGTACGCGCACACACTCATGCTCACACACACACGCATATCCGGACCAAAACAGAAACTCGAGAGACAAAATTACCATACCAGACTTCCCTTTCAATATTTCACTTTACAGTGTTCTTCTTAGGCTCAGATGGCCATCTGTGGCTTGTTGGTGGGTGCAGAACTGGCCTCAGATGGAGGGAGAGTATCTATATGTATGAGTGTGTGGATGGAGGTATCTTCTGTCTACACAAAGTCTCTGGGGGGAGCCGAGGGAGGCAAAAAGACGGAGAGAGAGGCAGGAAACCTTTGGCCCCAATGGGAAGTCCCAATACAGCTGCTGCCTGCCTGCCTGCCTCCTTCTCTCTGACTCTGTGCATGCACTGTCAACCTGTCTGCCCATACGCACGCACGCACGCACGCACGTACACACACACACACGAAAACAGACAACCGCCTTTGCACTGCAGTGAGTGTGTGTGTGGTAGTGATAGAGGGAAGTGCAGTCACAACTCAGAAATAGTCGATTTCATACTTAAACCCCCGGTTTGGCCCGTGGGACCAAAGGTGACTGAACGCAAACATGCGCAATCACACAAACACACACGCGCACACACACCTTCTCCCCTAGTGGGAGACAACGTGTTTAATTAATGCTGACACCGTACTCATAGCAGGAAAGCGTGTGAGCGCTGGTTTGTGCAGTTCTATGTCTGTGTGTGTGCGACAGTAGGAGCCCAGAAGTCGCTACGGCTGCACTATGCAGAGCGTAAGTGGCCATTAAATATTATGCAAAGCTCATTCCCACACATACTGAAGCCAATCTCCTTCTCAATGTCACCTACAAAGTCTTAAGAAGCCCTCAATTAACTTATTAGCAATTCTGCAGAGCTTAACATGGGCACTAATGAAGGGAAGTATGGAAAGGAAATTAACTTAATGGCAGGAAATGGGAATCTGGGGCAGTGGATTGCGTTGCAGTGCTCGCTCTCATTTCCGATAGGGTCAGTTACAAGTTGTTGATATCTTTTGAAATGTTTGCTGGCATATTTTAAGCTAAAGCAAGAAGACTTGCACTGTGTTGGACGTCAGTGTGGGTGAATTCACTTGTGGAGGCGCAGCGCTGTGCTGTCTCAGCATCTTATGGAAAAGTGAAAAGTCGACCCTTGTTTCTTTTATTTATTTTTCTCCCATATGTGTTTTTTTCCCCGCTGCCCATCTGATCCCTCTCATCTTTTCCCTTATCATTTGCTGAGTCACAGATCAGCAGGATATATGTTACTATAAGATATAATAAACCCAGGCATGCAGTAATGATAAACATATGACAGACATATCAAAGAAATGTTTTACAGAATATATTAAATAAGTGTAAACGTCAATTTAATCGAAGACAACTGCTCAGAGAAACAGCTCTTTTTCTAGCATCAGCCATCCATGCAAAAAGTGCAACGTTATCGCTTAAAGATTCAAAGATTACATATAATACAGCTGTGTTTCCAGGTCTTCCATTATTCTATGGGCATGATATTTTTGATGTCCATCGGTCTTCTTCAGGTGCTGGTCTATGTGTAGGGTATTTATTTGTATTTTTGTACAAATTATTCTCATCCTGAAACTTCAAAAATAAGCCACAGGTCTAAAAAACATTGAATTATCCTTTATGTAATCATACTATGCCATTTTTCTCTCCCGCTCATTCCTGCCCTCTCTCTCTCTTTTATTCTTTGTCATCTCCTCCTGTATTTATTCCTCCTCCCCCCAAGTTCTTTGTCAGCTCCTCCTTTCGATCTCTTTTCCTGGGCCCTCCCTCTCTCTATCCATTCCTCCTTCCCTCACAATTTGTTCCCTTCTCTCCTTCATCCCCTCCCTCTGTCCCCCTGCAGGCAGTAACCATCTTGCACAAAGTGACACGATGGTTGTAATTGGCCGCCCTCTGCCACAAATCAGATCACAGCTGGCGCTGGGAGTGCTCTGCCGATTACCCATAACCCCCCACCCCACAGATCAGGGGCTAACTCCAGAGAGAGTGGAAGACAGACAAGAGGGAAAGGGTTAGAGACTAATTTTGTTGATCTACTGTGGTTTTTCTTCTCATCAGCCCCCACCCGTAGCCATTTTAACACAGCAATAGTGGTCATCCATTGATTGAAGGTGTAACAAACAACTGCTCATTCTTAAGTGGCTCCTTTTCAGATTAGCACCGGGCTGATCAGATGGAGTATTGAGAGGGCAAATGATGACCTATTCTGTTTTTTTAAAACATCAGCTGTCAGTTACCTTTCTCCTCCCTTTTCTCCTTTCTCTCATTCCCTCTCCCATCACCTTTTTTTCTGTAAAAAGAAAAGAAGCTGATGAGATCTTTGGGCCTGTGAGCAATTGACTTGAGATTGCATGGGCTTCTCAAACACTCCATCGACCCTCCATTTCGCAGCGAGGGGTCACGCTTGATGTGGTCCTTTATCAGCTCAAATTAGGCCTCTGTGTCTCCAAGAAGCGAACATCCATCTCCTCATTCATTTGTCCTTCTTGTCCCATTTATTTACTTAGTTGGCTTGGCAGTGGGCTGTTTGGACAGAGAGCATTGGTCGCCCCAGGCAGGGACACAAATAACGTCTTATGCACATTAGTTACAAATCACCAATGCGAGGTGAAGGTCAGAAAACAGGAAATAGGTGAGGTTATGGGAAGATGTGAAATTTAGTCAGCAGGAGCAAAGACAATGCTGCCGTCTCACTGGAGAAAGTATATCTATTAACCCAATAACTATTTTTATCTGCATATATGTTGCATTTTGCTGATCTTTAGCGTAAATAGAAGTACTAGGTCCATGTTCTGCATGTCCTCCATCTACTGGTTGATTTCCACCTTCTGGTTCAGGCTCAGTAACTTAAAATGAATATACACTAATAGGTTCATAGGAACTAAACATATAGATGCAAAAAATGCAGTTTAAACTTCAGGTTTTAAAAAGTGCCAATACAAATCTGGAAT
The DNA here is from genome assembly GCA_037176925.1 of Amniataba percoides. Taxonomy (NCBI): domain Eukaryota; kingdom Metazoa; phylum Chordata; class Actinopteri; order Centrarchiformes; family Terapontidae; genus Amniataba; species Amniataba percoides. The sequence continues at coordinate 13,856,952 of JBAJHX010000042.1, read as the reverse complement.
ATAGAGGGTTTGGATACGACTGCAAGATAACACAACTTCCCCCTCCAGCATCAGTTGTTCAGTACTGATGATTCGTCAGTAATCAAAACATGGAAGTCGCTGAGAGTCTTCTGATTGGTTATGAATTAAATGCCATTGCACTTTTTACTTACTTGAAGACATTATACAAGGAAAGTTTCCCGCTTTTGCTAAGCAGCACATCTGTCTGACTGAACTTTATCCCAGATTCCTACTTACAAGGAGTATAAAGAGTATATATATATATATATATATATATTATGGCAAGCCGTTTAGGAAATTAATATATATATATAGAACTGAATATATTGAATGA
>JBAJHX010000042.1:13772278-13821514 GCA_037176925.1 Amniataba percoides | reverse complement strand
GAATACTTTGATCGCAAAACAGTTTCATCTCTGGCTTTCGTCCCCAGCTGGCCACCGCACAGGCCTGTCTGTCTGTCTGTCTGTCCACCAGCCTGTCAGATCCCAGCAGAGCAAAGTCTGTGCATCAAACAGGACACAAAGTCTTTGTCCCTCTGTGAGTTTCTCCTCCTACTTCACTGCTGTCTGAGTGCTTAATGAGGGCCTTTGAGTTATGCTGCACTTCATGGTGAATAACAAACCCGCAGCACCTGATTCAAGGCCTGATCTTTAATTCAAGCTGCACATTCATCCTGTGTGCTGCAGGTACACACTGTGTCCGGAGCCTTTGCACTCACCGTCAGCAGGTTGAGCAGGTCGGTGTTGGCGTCGATGTTGGGCGGCGTGTTCTGGATCTGCGCCAGCTCCTGGAGGATGGTGTAGAGCTGCTGGGTCTTGGTCAGGTTGACTCGCGTTTTGTCTTTGTCGGCCCAGTCCGGCAGCGCCACGTGCACGGCTATGAGGTCTTTGAGGTGCACGCCGAGGATGGGGAAGCGAAAGCCCGAGCACTCGGCGAAGCGCTTGCGGTACTGACTGTAGTTCCCACATGATGTCACCAGCTCGATGAGGTTGTTGAAAACCTGCACGGTGCGTGAACGCAGGTAGTGTGGGAGCAGGATAAATAAAATGGAAGGGGTTGAGATGAGAGCTGACAGGAAACCAAGAGAGCCTCAAGAGAGTTTAGTTTGGAAAAAACATTCTGCAAAACTTTGCTCCAGATGGACTTACATAACTGACGAGACACTGTAACTCCCCCAAATGTTGCGTTCAACTTTCAAGTTATGGCTCAAATTCATGGTTCTAAAAAGCCACTGTGTAGGAGTAATGGGCACAGATAGGGAGCTTGGCAGCTCACTCAGAGGAGATGCGGATTACTGAATCAACATTTAATATCACTTGTTGGCCAAGTGCACAGACAGGCAGTGAACATTGAATTCTTCTGGCACTGTTTGGGTGGACGGTAGAGGGAAAAAAAAAAGATCACTAATGGTCAAGGCGACAGCAGTGGCCACTTTACCTTGTTAGTCTCCGCGCTGATGTGGGCCTGCGTGTCTTTGAGGCGGGAGATGGAGCTGTTGCTGAGGCCGCCCACCACCGCCATCAGCGTGTTAAAGTTCTGCAACTGCAGCAGCTTCTGTCAACCAGAAAAATAGAAGGACACTTTAGGGGAGCAAGGGTGACCGAGGAGACGGCGGAGGAATGTGTGGGCCTCTGCCAGAAAGGATTTTAAGGAGAGAAGGTGGTGCAGGTTAGAAAAGATTTACAGTACAAGGAGCCAGAAAGATGCAGGAGAGAAAAATGAAATATAACGCTGGAGACTTTCATAGTGTACCACACTTAATGGAAGTACACCAGGATATTACTGAGCACTCTAACCCATCTGTGCTAAACTTCAGCGCACACTTTGTGAATGGCACTCTGCAGGGCTCCGCGCTGCCCTTCAGCCTGCGTGGCATCTCGCTGAAAATCAATGGGGTCGCAGCTGTGTGGGAGGGCCGCCAGAGGGGATCATTTGATTCAGCTCAAACACCCTTTGGAATCAACTGGCAGGTTGTGCGGAGAGGCGGCCCGCCATCTGAAGAGTCGGCTCGGCAAAACCTGCACGCACACGTGGCGTCGCCGAGTTCCTGGGAAAGGAGTCGTCGGCGAAACCTGCCCCGCTTGTCGACCCATTGCTGTCGCAGCCAATCGGTGATGAGGTGCATGTGTCAAATCAAAAACACACATACAACATATTGTGACGTGCACTGGAAGGGAGCTCTTCAATGAGCATGAAAAGGACATTTTCCTTTTCTTTTTTTTTTTTTGCATTTCAAATTATAACACAAGTCAGTGCAGTCAAGAAAAGGACTAATGAGCATGAGTCATTTGTAATGCGCTCCCAACAGGAAGCTGAAATGGGACACAACCAGCGTGCCCTGAGGGAAGCTTTTGGAAATGTCAAGTATGTCGAGGCTACCTTCTGTGCTGCCTCTGAATGCATTTGAAATCAGCTTGAACATAATTTCTGTCCCTGCGTGCGCTCGCACTGGGCTACGTTTCTGAATACCAAAGTTTCAAAGGGATCTCCTGCAGGGGTGGCGTGTCTCTGATGTACGTGCTCAAATGTTCTCCTCTTCTGTGTGAGTGAATGACACAGTGTGACACGGCTTCTGGATGCTCCTTTCAATGTGGGAAACACTGATTAGCGTTATGCGGACACACTTCAAATCAAGTGACGGCAGTTTGCCTTCAGAAGGGGATGAAAGCAATTAAAGGAACATATTGATATCGATATTCACAAAGCCTACTGTGTCGTGCTAATGAAAACAAATAAAGGACTCAATCAGTGTGTATAGTAAAAGCAATTAATATGAGCATGTGATGCATTGATTCAGTTATTTCCATGTGGTCATATTCAAACAATAACAGTATGAAAACTCTCAATACAAACACGCTGTTTAGCGGTTGTATTAGTTCGATCTGATTAATAAGGCTGGATGAAAAGTCAGGGGAGGTTTTCTTTAAAAATTATTCAAAAGCTTCATGTCCAAATTAATGAGTACAAACTGTCCATATATTTTTTCAGTTATGTAATCCAGAAGGCATTACTTTAGGAGATAAAGCAAAGATTGACAGATTATAAGATGATGAATGATATATGAATACTGAATGTTAATTATATCAGCCCTTTAACACTGTTTTAAGTTTTCAAGATGAACGACCAAACTTCTTTTTCTCCACCATCTGCTCTGCACATATGTGTGTCCATTATCTATCAGAATTATCAGAACAAGTAACTCTGGCCAATGACAGTGTGGATATTTGGAAAGGACGATCTGGAGGGAGGAGACCCAGAGGAAATCATTCTCAGGCCTCCTGCAGCTGATCTGTCATAGTTGCTCATGCCACACGTCACAGTCGGCCAGAATCGGCATCTGTCTTCACATCTGTCTTCACATTTGTCTTCACATTGTCAGAGCATCACAAAAAACTGGAAACACTCCAAGAGTTCAGGAGCTCCGCCGGGCTCCCCCTGACAAGAGCCCTGCTGAGGTGCTGCAGCACCGGTGTATTAAGACAGAGGGGGGTGGTGAGACCTACTAAATAAATGATGAGTGACAGAAGTCTGTTCTGCAGATGAACAGAGGGATAGATGGGAAATGGGCACGGGGTTGAAAATAATCCAGGAGCAGAACTGCAGTAAGTAATGAGGACGCATTCACACAGCAGAGCAGGCTATCAGGACTTTTTCTGCACTTTGTGTGGTCAACTGAAGCTCCCTCACACAGAGGAGGACTGTCACATCGAGGGAAGGTTCCAGCCCACCTGGCAGCCCGAAGCAAATGATAACACCGGACTGAAATGATACCAATTACAGTGAAGCCCAGGACGCTATTTAAAGGGATGTTTCTGCAGTGAAAGGATGACAGTTTCCAGACATAAAGGCGGAGAACCATATAAGGCAGGAAGCTGGTAGTCTTGCTGGAAATTGGTGAGGAGAGACCAAATTAAATTGAAATTAGGATTATAGCCATCTTTACCTATAAGATGACTGTGGATCTATGGATAGATGGACAGAGAGATGAGAATCTAATTTTCATTCAGACTTACTTTCAGGTCTATTAGATGAGGTTTTTATTTAAATACACGGGGGGATCTTTGCAATAGGCCAAAGTTGACCAGGCTGATGTGCAGAGGACAACTGTCCCCTAAAGATAGCAGGGATCTCAACTACAACATGGCAGCATTCCAGCACATTATGGGCATTATTATTTTACTATCTAGTTGTAAGAGTCTCGTATGACAAATTTAGCTGATTTTCCTTTCTTTCAGATACACTGAGGTGTCACATCCTTCTCTGTTGTCTGAGACAATTTTACAACCCTTTAGGCTCATAAAAGCCTTTGGGTAACGCTAAAAATGCATCATCACCCAGCTAAAACAGGGCTCTCTTAAATACTGAAATGGTATCCCCCTGACAGCAGCATTATCTTAAAGAGCTCTCAGTAGGCATCTTAACATGCTAATACCTCTAAAGCCTTTTTAAATTAAATTCCCCTTTCCTCACACTTTGTGCCACCTAATGTGAAATGGTGTGTCTTGTGTGTGTGTGTGTGTGTGTGTGTGCACGCAGGTTATCAAGGCTCCATCGTGACTTTTCCCCTCCTCTTCACATCTCATGTTTTAATCTATTATTCATCTTTTCACAACTTTCTCTCCTCTTTCTCAGCGGCTCCAGGCAGTCATCCCCTATCAGTGTGCCTCTACACGCACCATGAACCCCACCGCTCCCTCTTAAAAACCTCGGCAGTAAACAGCCTTAACGGGCCCCAGCAGACAGACGGATGGACAGACCTGTGCCACTCTGATGAAGTGGGAGATGACGGCGGCTCTCTGCGGGGCGGTGGGCTTGCTGAGCACCATGAGCTGGATCCACTGGGAGACGCTGTTGAAGAGGGTGATGAAGCGCTCCAGAATGGGGTTATCCACCGTGCAGCCGTGCATCACGAAGCTGTGGTAGTCCTGAAACTGAGGAGCGATGGTATATTTAGTTTCATTTATTGAAATTGAATTGAAACATGCTTACACCCCGGCGTTTTTGTGAAGTCTGACAATTACACCCTCAGAAATGCTGCAGCTCTTCTTTCACCATGACAGTCATGTCACCAGCAAAAGCTGATGGGTTTTACTTGTGTATTTTGGTCAGCTTGCAGACATTAGTGTAGAATTAGACAAACACTTAGCATAGATTAAATCTTTAAGTACTGATGAGACAGACACTATCAAGTTCACACATCAGGTTCTGCATAGTCACCACAAGCGAGACTATGCATCCATGTTCTGTGTTCTGTGGTACATATTTGTGTGATGGACTTTGAAATACGTGGACATTTACCAGGAAGGGGAGGTATAATATACGGCACATTCTGGGAAATATGCTTATTTGTTTTCCTGCCAAGACGTAGATGAGAGTGCTGTATATATAGCTGGAAGCAGCAGCTGTTCAGCTTTTCTTAGCATAAATACTGGACACAGAGGAAAACAGCAAGCCTGGCTCTTTCCAAAAGGGAACAAAATGAGTCATCCAGACACTCTAACTTTCACTAATGAACACCTTATTTTGTTTGTTTTATCTGTACAGAAACCATATTATAAACACCACTTTGCTGTCTTAAAGAGGGTCATGTTCCTCACTGTTTCATGGCTCTGTCCGAATGATTTTTTACCTTGAGAATAAGAGTTTCCCAAATTATTGGATCATTCCTTAAAGGCAGCCGTGTTGATATAAAACAGCCAAGTACATGATTAAGCCAATGTTTTATTTGAGATATATAGAGAAAAAACAGATTTCTTTCCACCTCATCTAAATGCAGAAAAAATCTATCATTACTCTATTACTTGGACCTGTAGGCTACACGCTCTATTTTTCTATTTATTATGCCAGAATCTCTTTTCGAAGAGACAAAGCCAAGACAAATCACTACCACAGCCCCCATCTTGCCACCAACAGCATCACACTTGAATAAATTATCTAAAAAAATCTTCCATTTAAATCAGCCCAAACCCAGTCATTGCCTTTGCTTCCCAAAATAATGCGCAAAGAGCAAAATGTTTCCAGACAACAAATATAATTACTGCCAGTAAAAGTCGACTTTAACCACTATTGCTTAGCAACTACAATGAGCCCGCAGCGTGTGACACTACACGAGAATTCAAACAATTCGATAAACACACGTCGGATACGCAGCTGCAGCAGCTCCGACCCCGACCGAGGTCACACTGACCAGGATCTTGCAGAAGGACTTGTACTCCAGGTAGGTCAGGTGTTCGGCCAGTTCACACGAGTCCAGGTGGTCAAAGAGCAGGGACATTTTCCTCTTTTTGGACATCGATGGGACACGCTGGGTCACCTGCCGCTTCCACTGATAGGACGGCCTGAGAGGGAGGAGAGAGCACTGTAAACACTGCAGGTGATTTTTTTTTCTTTAGCAGATTCTCCTCTGGTTTATCGAAGCTGAATCATAAAGGAAAAAATAGCATTGCATAGTTTTACAGCACTGGGATAACAGCAGCTACTGAGGCAAAGTACAACTTCTTAAAAATACTGAGTTTGTTTCTAAAATGGACATTCCCTCATTTGCACATTTTCAGCTGCAGCTAAGTCACATATCTGCTCCACAGAGCCTGCTCTTTATGAAAACTGAAGGGAAGCTGAGGTCACACAGAAATGGCTTTTATGGGAAATGGAGAAGTCACTGACCCCACATAGCACAGCTCAGCATTGTCGACGGAAAAGGCAATAAAAGGCCACAGTGACATAAACACGTACGGACAGAGACGCTCATTCACGCTGTCAACAGCACACGCCACTTTCAGCGACCAATTCACTCACACACTCTCGAGGTCAATGAGCCGACTCTGCCTCTCGTTGCCCTCGGTGGTCAGGAGGTCTTTAAAGTCTTTGATCTGCTCTGCCAGCTCCGGGTTCAGATTGAACTCCGCTGGAAACTCGGAGATCCAGTACCTGGAGGGCAGTACAAAGGGAAAGGGAGAAAGATGATGAGAAAAAAGGGAGGCAGATGGGCTTGTTTACATCTACACATTAATGTGACCGCCGCCAACACTAAATCTAACACAGTTCTTGATTGAATTGGCTTCCTTGATAAACATAATATTCATACACCATTTTACAACATAACTTAAGGAACAACTTTTCACCAATAATACACCTTCATTATAACGTGCAGTTACTCTGGGTGCCACCTGGAAAGTGACAAACTCGTAAATCATGTACATGCGATCAAAGATCAGACGGGAGGAGCAGAGGAGGGGGTAAAAGAATAAACAGAGCTTTATTACTTGACAAGGTGGCATATTCTCGTTCGGCGCTCGGCGGTGCAGCTCTCCTCCTGAGATCTATCCCTGAAGTCAAGGTGCAACTCTGCAGCAAATTTTAGCCAAATTCAAACAGCATTTTACTTTCACAAGTTTCTTTAATGTCTCGTAAAGATTCAACAAAAAAAAGAGACAGCAGAGTGGAAACTGCTCTTCGTCAGGGCCCTTCATAGTTTGACTCCACTGTTTGGTCAGCAGCATGTAAAAAGACACTTGCAGAGGAACAGCAAGGAACATAATACACCTCCCAATCAGCAGGAAGCAAGGATGAAGGATACTTGAGCACCAGCTTCTTTGCCATGTTGGTCGAAGGGATGTACCACGGTTGCATCATGAGAAACATGCGCACCAAGGAAGCATCCTTCACAGCGCCTTTCTCATCTGTAGCAAGAAAACAGGATGTCACTTATCATAGGGAATATACACCATGAGCCAACATGCACAGCACCACACATTTCTACAGAGAACATTTCTCTAAATTCCAATTAACAGACATAAAATACATAGAAATATAATATGATAATTAACTTTATTTGATTTTAAAGACTCACTTTAGACTAAAACTAATTATCTCTATCAATTAAATAGTGTTCATATGACTAACCAAAGGCTTGGATGCAGGCCTCGACCAGCTCGTCCACTGTGGCCGACTGCTCCGATAATATGGACTCCATCGTTCCTTTCCTCCCGTTCTTGTTCTTTTCTCTGTTTTTCTCTTTCCGGTTTTGACTCACGTGCCTCTCACTGGAAACACACACACACACACAAAAAAGATGAAAAGAAAAGAAAATCAAAGAGAGCAAAAAAAACCTAGTAATTATGAAGCAAAGAGAGAGAAAATTAAATTCACGATGGTCTTTGCTTGTGCGTTTGGAACGGTTGTGAGTCATTTTGCTTCACGCCGCAGCGAATGGAACTGGCTGTTTGCACTACATTAGGAGCCGGCAAATCCTATTGACTGTCCTGTCTGTTAGCACTATCCCCTGTCGATATGATGGTTTGATTTGACCTCACAAATTCAGGGTGTCAGTCTGCAATATCTGCACTAAAGGGGCCTAATATAACAGGTTCAGCTTTCATCTGAGAGTTTAAATGTTGTTATGGTCTGAAATTCTGAGAAGCTCCTGGTGAAATGTCAGACAAACATATGATATAGATTATGACTTATCTCAAAGTCCTCACTGCTCTGTGTACATCTCAACACTTTGTACTACAGACACATTTGTTTCTACAATAGGATGCTTTTCTTGCATTTATTAATGCAGCCTCTGATGCATAATGAGTACTTGTGATGAGCACAATTTGACAGTAAAGCTTACCTGTTTTTTCTCTAAACTACTAAAAAAGGTCAGGACTTTTATTTGTGATTTGGTATTTTTACACTGTGACAATGCAATTTGTCCAATAATGTCTGTATTGTTGTGTCTTATCTTTAGTATTTAGACAGTTCAGCCTGTGGTAGTCTCCATGCAGCTGATAGAAAACTGACAAAAACAAACAGGAAACCACAATTTATTATCAGTCCTTGACAATGCAGTCGGCGGTATGGAACACAGTACCATTAAGTATTAAATATCGGCGAATATTTGGAGAAGCGTGACAACTGTTGTTGATGTCCTATCGCACATTTGTTGCAGAAATTAGATACGAAAGTAATCAATGATGGTTGAGCAAGGTACCACAGAGACCACAGCTTGATGACTTTCATATCATGTACACACACCGCTAAACACACTGCACCTGCACAGAATACATGATTGTACCCAGACAAGAGTGGTGTAAGAGTAAGAGCAGCCTGAGGGATTGTAGTTTTTGACTTTAATCCTCGGTGCATTTATTGTGTCTGAGGAGGTCTAAATCCAGTATATCCTACCATTTGATCTTGTGATAAAACAGGAGAGTAAAAAAACAGTGGATATTTCAGTTCAGGGATGAAAAGCGTGGAAGCAACACTGAGGTCATTCTGGACGTTGGGCCACAAAATCCACAGCGACACACCCCGCTGCTGCACCCGCTAATGGCTCCTCAGTGTTGTGGTTCTGTGGCGTAAGTGTGAGAAGGGTGTGATGAGTATGTGTACGTATCTATTGTGCCTGACACAATGAAGCCTTCTACTGCGCTGTTTCTGCTGCATCGCGGTGGGCGGACACACTCAATTACAGGCTGTCTCAGCCTCACACACACACACACACACACACACACACAAACACACATTTCTGCAGGGATGGAGGGAAAAGAAAAGAGAGAGAGAGGGGAGTATAACCCCTTAAGATTCTGGGATCGTGACACAACGAGAGTGAGTGGACGTCACTGTCATCAAAGAGTGAAACAGCAAGTATCAAATCTGCACTTTAATGAAGGACGCGGTCTGATTGTGGAGAGATTAAATGTAAAGGGGTGGCAGACTGCCGGACCACAGTCGACATCAAATGCCGTTGCTATAGATAGACATGAAGGTTCCTCGCTAAGGTCACCACAGGAAATAAGTCTGAGCTAGAGAGCTGTGCAGTACGTCTGAAACCTCAAAAGAAAAAAAAAACCCACCAAGGTCTATGACACTCGGCTCAGAAAAAACAGCGGAACACGCTTCTTAGTTTAGATTCACCAAGAACAGACGCAGCTGCTCACATCTTCGCGTCTCATGAATGCAACAGGAAGGAGAGCGGCCTTGGACTCTATTATCGCCACACGACAAGAGCCGTTATTAACGACAGTCATCTAGATCTGAGCTGAAATAGATTTCTGTGTGACAAAATGGGCATGGGTTTTACTTGTATTGTTTCCCAACAGTCTGGCCTCAAGAAGCAAACGAGGATGTGAAACTATCTTGTCCGCAGATGCAAGGATCTCCTGTATCCATCTTTCAGAGGCTGCCGCGCCAAACAAAAAAAATATATACAAGAAAGGAGGGCAGAAGGGGGGATGTGAGTGCCACCCGTGTGAAGGCTGAGCCCCTTTATAAGAGTCTAGCTTGGCACTGCGGCACAAGCTTTGCCCGTCTTGATGATGATACCATCTTGCCATCCAGTTGAATGCACCATTCATCATCCCGCTGACAGCAGCTCTTTGTCGCGACCCAGAGAACAATTCTCTCTGCGCTTTCAGGAGAATTAAGAGGCCGATTTGCCCCCACATACACACACACACCTCCCTCCTCCCTGTTCTTGCAATTATTTAAGTATTTTCCTCACAGTCCGAAACCTGATGCTGTTTCCATAGCTGTGAAGCAATAGATTGATTATTAGGGAGCGCACGCTGTGAGAGCTTTGGTGTCATCCTTAGTTGCCTAGTGACGGCGATCCAGGGACATCGATCAGGCAGATTAAGGGTGGGTTGGGGCGCAGCGGGGATAAAGGGAGGTTGACGGGCGCCTGGTCAATCCTGGCCATGAAGAACCTGCAGAGTGCTGCGGGTTTGGTGGGCACTGAAAATGTCACATCCTGTGTGCTTGCCACCGCACAATACCTGTGACACATCCCTATACTGTTTCCTGGTAAAGCATCACTGAGGTTTTAAATACTGCTTCATCTTTCTGAAACATTGACTACACATCACAAATATGCACACATGCAATATATCCAAGACGAGATCAGTCAGTGCTTGTCTGTGCCAGGCAGCTGAATGTAGGGCTGAAAACTATTACTTTCATATAAATTTATCTGATGGTAGATTTAGGACTGCAACTAAATAACAACTACTTAAATTGTCATTTAATCTGATATGCAACTTATAGATCTATTGTTTGGTGTAGAAAATATGGGAAATTGGAGGAAAAGGTTGCCTATGGCCAAAAAGGCACTTACAGATCGTTTGTTTTGTAAAAAACAGCAGTCAAATTCAACAAAGATACTTAATTTGCTGTCACATATAGCAAATAAATGCAGCACATTTTCCAATTTGAGAAACAGGAACTAGCACTGGTGGCACTTGTGCAATATTTACAATATTTTGATTCTCAAAATTGTTGTCAAGTCATTTTGAGTCAGCACAAATGATGGTGATTGCCCTCTCTGATTACATGTCATAAACTGAGTAATAGGTTTAATGTTTGTCAAAAGCACATTCATCGTTAAAATGTACAAGCACTACCACAGAGTAGCGTACTCAAATACACTTTAAATTTAACACATGATCTACATGATCTTAAATATTTGTGTAAAGTGAGTCTATAGTATTTCTGATCCAATGGATAAATTAAAATAATTTACTCATCATAGCATATAGACTCATTTTGTATTCATGTCACTTTCATGTGTAAGTCACATCAGATTATGCTCATTAAGCCCTCTTAGAAAGCCAATACAATGGTGGGAAACAGGCTGTGTAAATCTTTTCATGTCTTAAAACTGTCACTAGCACCGATTAAAGAAAAGCTCTGACAAACACAGAGATCATGATATCCATCCTACTATTGATATTCCCATAATGGGCTCATTCGCATGCTGGTAAATGCCCTGACCGATCTCCATACAGCCATTGATTTACTTTGATTCTCTCCCCGATGGTATTTGTGTGAAGCAAGTTTGATTGATGTTTTCATCGATACCGGTCATGTGCCAGAAGATGCGGGTGCATTTTTCACACTGATTAGCTGCAGGCACTGCAGCGGCCGTGCTCTGGGGATGGCGATGTTGGTTGGTTGGTCAGTCAAAGTGATGGACTGACTGTGATCTTTAGGATATATTTAATGACCGCCTTTGTTGGCCCTTGAGGACAAATTAGGGAACCGCCGCAATTCAGTGTGTACTGTCATCTGAAGCCATTATCAGGTCAAATACTTTGTTTTTTTTTACCATTAGACGTTAAACGAAGACAGTGAACATGGTGAATATTTTACCTGCAAACACGTGCATGTTAACATTGTCACTGTGAACATGTTAACGTTTATAGCTCAAACCCCTGCTGGGGCCCGAGTATGACCATGTCTCACTAATAAATATATAAATATTATGTCAAAAAATATATTATGTATTCTGGTCAAACAAGCTACATTACAGTGACATGACATAATATGAGAGCATGGTTTCTGCACAGTCATTTCATATTGACATTCATATAGATTAATTTAGCTTTCATTTGCATTTTACCACCTCTACATTGTTAATTATATAACCTATAAAAATGTAGTTAGTTATGGAGGTTTGGTTTTTACACATCATATAATACAAAGAGTAATAGAGAACGTGATTGCCCTGAACATCCATTTGATTATATCAAAGGGATTTTGCATACTGAACATTCAGTATGTAGTGGCATACACCAGCACCTGTATTAAAATAAGAATGTGACCTCTTTCTCACGCCAGCGGTATGTAGCTGGTACTTGCGTTTCTAAAAACAAAGACCACATCCGAAAAACCTTTTTGCTTTTTGCCTCTTTTTTTTTCAATTTTAACAGCCCGTATTTGTAAGAGTGACTTTTCCATCCTTACATTATGTGGCATAAATAGACGCTCTCAAACCTTCAGCTTTAGGTTTCCAACAATGTCTCATTATCTCTGAAATTAATATGGTAATTTACTGAGTTCAACTTTCACCTCCTTTTCAAAAGTGAGGGCCAGCTGAGCATTATCTCATGCTTCTGTCCTTGAGACCATGTGGATAGAATTACAAGTGAGCACATACTAAGCATACATTCACACACCACGCTTCTCTCTTGCCCAACATCCCCCAGTTTGTTTGAGGAAGTTGTAACAAAGGTGTCGCATGAAGGGACAGATATAGTTCCCCAGAGGGGCCTACAGAGCTGCTGGTGGCAGAGTCTATTTACAGACGGCAGGGTACTGAGAGCAGGAAGAGGAACGTTTCCTTTTCCCTGGACATACAGAATGCCACATCGGTCGGGGGGCACCGGCTGCAAACTGAGATTAGCAGCTACAGTTGTTCCTCGGGGGGGAGGAATGGGAGAACGGGAGATAAAGGGGAGGGACCGGGAGGCCGGAAGAGAGCCTGCTACCTCGCTTTAGCCCAATCAAGAGGGAAAAAACATCAACTAGGAGGGGATAGTAATGATGGGAAACACAAGAAGAAGAAAATAATGCAACTTGGAAGCAGTCCTGATGCTACACAAGGCCAGCAGCACTTTTTCCAAAATGTTAATCTTTTTAACAAAAAGAAGAAGAGGGAATAAATATGTTTGCATTATTACTGTATGTTTGACTACCTACTTCTAAATGAAAAAAAAAAAATCACACATCCTGTTCCACATCTGGCACACCCTCGTGTCTTACATCTCAACCCTCTGGCTTCAAATAAAAAGCGCGCTGTGTGAGACGGAGATCCCATGTGCCGCTCTAATATCTGCCTCCTGCCCCCCAAACTCCCCCTTCAACACGATAATGGATGATTGTGTGAGACGTCTTTTTTTCACTGCTTTGTTTTGAGGCTTCCTGCTCAAACGTCTGTCCTTTTACCAGATGTGAAAGTTTGCCTCACAACAAATACCGGAAGGGCGTGTTGGTGTGCATGTATGAAATGTGGTTTGTGTGTGTGCATGAGTCCACACTTTTTTTAAAAACCTTGCTAAAAACAATCTCATACACAGTGTTTTTTTGAAGTGTAACGAATACTCATTACTTTATTTTATTTTCACATTCCTCTCCCACTCTATGTTAGAGTTTTTTTTTTATTATCATCATTCTGTCAGTTGCCTCCCTGGCATACGCAGAACTTTCTTCTCAAACCCCTCGCTGTGTGATGAGTGAGCGATGAGACCACATGGCGTGTTGTGCAAAACATGATACATCATCTTTCGCAACAGAACATTGGCGTTGTTTGCTCGCAGTGAACACCCGGGCAATTCCTGCCAACAGTCTGCTCATTTCAGGGCATGTCACGGTCAGGATTCGTTTTTCTGCCTCTGCTGCAACGCTGAAGTCAGGAGTCTCACTTCCTGTTGTTGCAGAGAGTTTCATCTCAGGTGAAAAAATTCCCTGTGATGTTCTTTGCAAGCAGAACGCATTTACCACACAGAAAAATATGATTTATAGAGAAATCGATGAGTTGCTGAAGGATTTCTTCTACCACAAATGAAAGAAATAGTTAGACTATTTTTGGAAATAAGCTCATTTGCATTCTTGCTGAGAGTTAGATGAGATGATTGATACCACTTTCAGTAAACATGAAGCTGCTGCCAGCAGCTCAAATGAGTTTAGTTTAACAAACTTTTTCACCTTTACCCAGAGTTTGGCTTGTTTCCAGCTTACTTCAGTTATATGGGAAATATACAGCAGTCCAAAGGTAAGAAAATATAATCTGCCAGCCAACATGTCATAGCTCGTGTTTTATCAGTACGAGTGCTGAAAGTAGCTTCATGCAGGAGTGGTATTGATCTCATGTCTCTGCAAGAAAGTCAGTAAGCCTGTTTTCTAAAATGTTTAACTATTTATTTAAAGTGTGACTTTCCTTTCTGACCAGTTTGTTTCAGTTTGTTTGTTTTTGAAAGAGAAAAAAGAAAGCACAATAGGCTGCATACTGAGGATCCAAATGATCACATTTTCTTTAAGTTTCAGCTAAAAAAATTTAAGTGCCAATGTGCCCGGAAACATTAATAGTCCACCCACAATGCAAAAACATGGAGGTTAGGCAGTGTGGCAGCAGAGAGACATCCACTGGTTTGGCTCCAAAGCCAAGTGATGCTGAAACCTTTAATTTTCACAAATTCAGGTTTTCTCTCTGTGGCGTGCAGAACAGGCAGCATACTGTACATCTGGAGTCTCGTTTGTCTTTTGCAGTGTTTATCTGCTCAATTTCCTCCTGCCTGACAGAGCTGTGCTCACTGAGCTATGCAGTCATTCTGAACTACTTTCATGTTATGTGTGAATGTGAGGCGTTTCGCATTCACCCGGCCAGCCTCTTCATTACCCCCGCAGCCTTTTTGTGTTAGCTCTGGCTAGTTCCTGTTTATGTATTCCTCCCTTAGGCGGCTCACATCCCTGGGCAGACCACAAACCCCACTATTTCCTGTAGTCATAATATAACATTATGCACATTCAAATAAGAGTGTAAACACACTGCAGAGTATGAAAACAAAGGTAGAGAAATGAATGTGCTCCTTTGCTCACAGGTGCAGGATATGATGGGCGTTGAGCTCATTTCTCAATTCCCTTTCTGAAAGTGAGGCACACCTAACATCTGTAGCACACAGTGATGCCTATCAGCAGCGACCTTAATCAATCACAGCCATGCAATCTCCACCGTTAATTCACTGCCTTTAGTAATCACTACACCAGCTACGATACAGCAGTGAGTTTCGATCCACCCACCCGCGTTTTGCCCTCTGATTTAATTGCCTCCACAGCTGGATGTGCAGCTCGTCAGGTCTGACACTTCCCCGTACCAGCTACCTTCCCCTCCACTGTCTCCCACTCGTCTGCCGCCGCCTCTCCCCTCTCTCCAGCCATGCCTTTAAAGGTGAGGAGAGCAAGAGTGCGTTGACAGACTGAGATTTTACAGGGTCCGTGCCCTTTCATGGGAGTCTGGAGAGGTGACTGAGAAACACAAAGATCCCAGGAGGGACAGAGAGAGAGAGAGAGCAGAGGTTAGATACTATTTTTCCGGATGAAACCATGGGAATGTTTACTCCTTGCAGTTCTGAAACGACTTTGTAAAGGCCCGCGCACAATCAGAAGAGACCCTGTTCATCAGTGAGTTCATCTTCAGACATCAGTGGGTGCAGAGTTCGACCTGACTCCAGCTCTGTCTGTGCACTGTCTTTAAATCTTTTCTGGGATTTAAATCAGCTTCAGTCAATCAAAAAACACTCTGCTTGTTGTTGAGTAAACTGAAACTTGGTAAGTCCGGCGGCCTTTCCGGCACAGTTATCTCAATTCCCCTGTTGTCACTTGGCCACGATCCAAAGGAGCACGAACTCTCAGGTTTAAAGGATCGTGGTGTGAGTTCAGAACCAGCAGTTAAAGTGAGAAAAGGCTGGCATGAGTAATTAGGTGTGTGGTTCAGGGGCTGCGGAGGGATAGACGGGGATTAGCTAATGAATAGTGAGAACGGGGAGGCGAGCGGACAGAGACAGAGAGCGCACTGGACCGTGCACACCAATGATAGCGAGCATCCAGCACACGTGTCAGGCTGAGCTGCTGCTCTCTGTAATTATTGAGTTTTTCTTCCCTCTTCCTCACTCTGCCCCTCTGTTCTGCCTTAGTTTTATTCCTTCCTCTCCTCCTCCTCCTCCTCTTCCTCCTCCTCGTGCCCAGATTTGCTGTTGGTCCTTTGGCATAAAGCGGCAGCCCCGCACAATAGATCCAATTATGGCTGGCTTTCCTGATAAGAGCCTCGGCGCTGCAGGTTGAGGTGGAGGAGGTGGAAGTGATGCTAAATATCAAGGGTGGCCGCTCCAGAGGCCTGAAGTAATTGCACTGCGGCAGCACAGGAGAGAAAGGAGAAATAGAGACGTAGAGGCTTTTTTTGAATCTCTTCGATGTGATTTTACTTCTGTCCTGGAGGCGCTTTGAATGCTTGAAATCCTTTCTTTTTGCTAAGCGCAGTATCTTTCAAGTCAAGCACCACTTCACTTGTTGGGTACACGAGATCACAGGGGCCACGGGTTACTTTGAGGTAACTGTAGATGAAAATAAACCACGGGCCTGATAAAATGGACTTTGGGCTAATTGTTTTATTGATCTGGGCCTTGGTGACAGATTTGCCCGTGTGGGCAGTGCACATATGAGGGCTGCCTCATTTGCATTCTCTCCGGATCACATGCTGATCTGGATGAACAAGTGCGCACAAAGCAGTCTTGTCCAATATTCAAAGCAGGCGCTGTTATTCAGCGACGCGCGGCCGCTTGTGCCAAGTCGGCCACATCGAAAAACACTGAAGTGACTCCTCTGCCTGCCGCGGGGGTGCTAAGACTTCCAAATGTCCGGAGAGGCAGCCAGACGCAGCTTACAAGTCAAATCCCACAGCTCTGACAGCAAAACATGGCTGGATGAGGCGGGGGCAAAGTCGAAGCAATCAGCAGGCCTGACAGTCAAAGATGCCTCCTAATCCCCACTGCTGAGGGCTGCTGGGAAGGCGTGAGAGTGTGCGGGGGTGGGGGGGGTCACCTTCAATCACCACAGTCACAGCTGTGGGAGAGGACAGGTAATGAGGGGGCCGTGCTGAGACAGGTCCGACCCCTCGCTCCTTCTCTTCTGCAGCCCCTCACAGAGATGCGGCCCTGAGCGTCATCCTCCGCCCGTGGGTGTCCTCATCACCACACAGGTGCTCGCCGCCTCTGAGCGGAGCAGCCAGGGGAGTCGGTGTCAGTGCGAGATGATGGATCTCCATTATTAGACACCCAGAGAGGTGTTGGAGGCACAAGTTCAAACATCTGCCTCCCTCCTCCTCCTCCTCCTCCTCCCAGATGGATCAAGCCATAACTATGCGTGTCAACAGACTTTTGTTTACCATCATCCTCAGGCCAAAGCAGGATAAAGACCCCGCCCCTCCCTCAGTCTAATTTTAGGCACAGGCGTCAGCTCCATCCTCCTCTGCTCTGCTTAGCGGTGGCGGCTCTTCCTGAAAATGACTGGCCCCTTAATTCCATTAGTACAACTAGTATAAATCTGACAGCTGGGGTGGGACGCTGCCTCTGCAAGTCTGAGAGCAACAACTGTACTTTTATCTCTCTGTCTCTGCCTTCGTTCTCCTTCAAAGTACAAAGCACACCCATGACCCTCTGGTGAGTCAACATGAAATTCAGAGGCATGCATTGCTGTGGTTGATGGTGCAAAAAAAAGGCAAGTCAGTGCAAAGTCTTACACGCTGATGTGATACAGCAACAGGCTGCACAGTTGCACTGATGTATATCAAGTGAACCCAGAGTTAAATGTTTCCACAGAAGCTGCCACACACACAAACACACACACACACACATATAAATATATGTAAACCCAAAGACACACCGGCGTGAGTAAAATATGCCCAAATGAGCTGAGGTTCAGCCTCAGGAGCGCGTTTCTTACCTTCAGAGTTTGGAGGGTCCCATCGCAGTGAGAGAGGAGGCAGCAGTTGAGGTGAGGAGCGTCTGCATCACCGGCCAACTCGTTAAAGCTGCGGACTTTTTCTGTGAGGAGGCGCGGACGGTCGAGAAGAAGTCACCGAGGGAGGGAGGAGAGGAAAGAGAGGAGAGGAAAGAGAGGAGAGGAAAGAGAAGAGGGGGGGGGGCGCACCGGGATCCCTTGCTGCTGCCCGTCCTGCTGAGTGGGCTCTGCGGGGGTTTTCCCGGCACACTAACCCCGCAGTTCCTCAGGAATCAAAGCGCCTCTCGGCTCGGTGCGGCGGAGTCAGCGTCAGTCACCCGCTCACAGCTGGACGATGCTCCAGCTGTGTGTGTGAGTGTGTGTGTGTGTGTGTGCGTGCTGCAGAGCCACAGTCCCGCCTATTGGCAGAGGCGCAGCAGCACCGGCGATCCACATGTTGTGTGTGCGCGCTGCAGCATCACACAGCGAGACGCGGCGGCTCTGCGGAGGAAGAGGAGTTCACACACGTCTTTATTCATCAGTCATCGTTATTAACACGTGTCACTGTGAACAGGCAGCGCGCGTGTCGCTGCTGGTTGTTAGGGTGAGGCTCATCACTGGGCTACACATCTTTTCTTGTCATTGTCACACCATGTTCACACTGTGCACATACCTGTTGCTGAAGGACTGAGCCCCGCCCCTTTCTTCGCGTCACGTGGTGCGTTCACATCATGCGCGCCTAACTGTGTGATGGTGACAAAGGTTGTTTTTTTCATAGTGCTTTATGTGAAACACGGGCAGAGTGACATTTCACAACAGCCGTGAGTGTTAGAGATGTCGGGTTGAGAATCGCATTTCGTAATCACACATCTCATCAGTGAAAAGTTCCCACAGTCTGAAGTGACTGACACTTTGAAGTTTGGATCCATACAGTTGTTGATTTTCTTTTATTGCTGACTTTGCATGAAATGGTCGGCTGTGATTGAATGCGGCATGTTGCTCGTCTGTGTAAAAGACGAAATAATGACATAATAAACTAAGCTCACTCGTTTGTCTCTGTTGTTTTCATGAACAACAAAAAAAGTGTCTATAAATTCATTCACAATCCACATGTTGGATAAATACAGTACCATCTTACAATTCAGTAATGATGAGATCTAGTATCGGTCTAGTATCTGTTCAGTAACCGTCTTTGAATGCATTTAGTCAAAACTGTGTGAAAGTGACACTCTTCAAACACACTCTGATTACACACAGATTCTGACAGGTGGTTCAGCCTGATTCTTCTTTTCCTGCGATCTTTAAAACAGGGAGTCGCGCTCTCGAGAGGGAACCGCGACATTTCCGACAGCACTTGAAGGCATCGCAGCCCTCACTGCCCTACCAGGAAGAAGAGCAGAGCTGGAGACACGGTGGGTGCTGCTTGTTACTGTCATCTGAGGCTGAGGACCTTTAATTCAGACATTGTGGCGTGATTTATGGTCATTCTTTTAAATATGTCGACTTAAACAACCAAAGCTGTGGATTAGTTTTATGGTCAAATACAGCCTGACAAAGACTCATACAGCATCATCACACTTCTCACGCTGTGTGTTTTCTATGGTCCAAAGACTGAGGAGAAATCTATTCACCCTGGATGGCTTTTACTCATTTCTGTACTTAATGTGAGTCCATAAATGATACCAAATACTGTGACTGAAATCCATGAACCACATGGATCACTGTGACACATCATCATTTCCTTTGACTCTTAAAACATATTTTCATGGGGAATACAGACACATGAGCAAAGATCCATAAAATGACACATCCCAGGCATTAATTAAGTTCATATTAAGTGGGGGAAAGTAGGTTTGTGATATCTTTTTGTCACTTTATTCATCTGAGATTGAGCATGTTTTCCATGTTTGACTCCTTCTTGTTTTGAAACTGACAAACAGGCCTGATTGAGCAACCCTTTCTCAACAGTCTCTCTCAACTCTGGTCATTCCGCAGGATTCCCCTTCTTGAATCACCTGAATGTAACACAGGAACAAGAGGGAGGGGGTTGGAGGGGGGAGGGGTTGTCTCTTTATCCTCAGGCAACATCTGCAACAGAATGGAGAGCCAGGAGGTGGGGGCTTTCCTGGAGGAGTGCCTCCAAGCAGCAAAAGAGGCTCCACAGTCCACCCAGCTCACTGAGGCAGAGAGGCTGAACCACTGCAGCTGCACAGGTCAGACACAGGGTGGTGCTGTTTGGTCACTTTTCATTTGGGAGCAAGCCGGGAGAGGGGAGGAGGTTTGGTGGTGAAATTCTGCTCACACATCCACATATTTGGTTTGTGTTGAGAGTGAGAGTGAATTCAGTGTGGAGTTGACGTCGAATTTGCTCATCTTAAACCTCCCTGTGAATTCGATGTCCATACATCTCTAACAAAAGACAGGACATAAAGAAAACATGACAAAGTTACTGTGTTTTGTTTTGATTTCACATAAATATTAATTTACACTAAAATAACATTGAAGCATTTCTACAGCACAAAATCCCTGAAACTACAAAAAGCAAGTCACAAAGTGAATCTGTGTGTGTGATGGTGAAGCGCTGTCTTCAGTGTTTTGTAAATGATGTCAAGTAAGAGGATGTTGCTGCCTATTCACAGTAGCACTTAGTTAGATTAGAGCAAAATGTAAAAATAAGAGTTACATTATTTCCTTCTGCAAACAATTTTATCAAGTGTTTCCTATTTTTTCGAGATTTGGGGTTTAGGCCAGTTCATCTCTTCGCCACTTTGTGTCAGTTTATTATCTTCCGCTTCTTTCCTGTAGACTTGCTTTGTGCAGAACTGGCCTCTCTCCTGCAAGAAGCAATGGAAATGAAGTGGCCCTTTGTGCCAGAGAAGTGGCAGTATAAGCAGTCTGTCAGCGCCAACGACAAGACCAACCTCAGTGACCTCATCAGCAAGCACCTGCCTCAGCTGCTGGTGAGACTCAAGCGGCGAAGTGGTCGTTTCTTTGTGGCGTTACTGCAGTCAGTTTTACTAAACATGTCTGCTGTGTTGCCAGGCTGTTCTGAAGGTCTCCATCGTGGCTCAGGAGCCAAACACGGCACTGGCGGTGGTCTTCTTAGTGGACCGCTTCCTCTACTGGACGGACGAGTCCAGCCGGCTGCTGAGGATCACCAAGCTGCTCCACAGACGCCACCCTGACGCCCCCGTGGCCCCGCAGCTGGTCATACGACAGGCCAGAGTCTACCTTAACGCTGGTACAGTGGATGGAGGGGGGTTGAGGGTATTACACTGGTTATGATACCTCATTGCTTTTGTTACTTTCATGGGCAGCCACTAGCACTGAATGAATGTGAGTGGATGAGTAACACATACATACAACACAATAATCATTTAGAAAAATAATAGTGATCATAGAGATAAATCATGAAGATATTTGATGTTTTGTGTTGATACATGTTTATCTAGTTGGATAAAGGTAAACATTATCATCGTGTTTCCTACAGGTAAACTTCAGAAGGCAGAATACATACTGAGCAGTCTCATTAACAATAGCGGGGCCACAGGTATGTTCCTTGCTATGACATTTTAATTGCTTTGACAACATAATACATGGTGTGTTGTTTTGTATTTATGAGCTGAATAAAAAATATTTGGTTCCTCATACAGGTTGTTGGGTGTACCACTCTGAAAGTGACAGGGCTCTTGTGCGAGCTGTTAGTGTCCAAGTGCGTGGGATGATTTTGCAAAAGCTAGGTAATATCTGTGTCCCTGAATGAAAGAAAATAGTTGAATCCACCAGTATGCTGATGTGATAGCTGTTTTGTGTGCTGTTTCAGGCCTGTGGCTTGAGGCCGCCGAGCTGATCTGGGCGTCGCTGGTTGGCTACTATGCACTTCCTCAACCTGATAAAAAGGTGGGTCAGACATCAGTTGTAATGCCGTCACCGCAACTTCAATGTGATGCACCTGTAAAAATGCACATCCCCGTTTACACACCATTATAAAACTTTGATCTGCATGCTTGTGTATTTTACAGGGCATTGGGACATCTCTTGGCATATTGGCCAACATCTTGGTGTCTATGAATGATGGGGACTTCCGCGCTTTTAGGACCAATCCAGACAATGATTTGGTGATTACAGCTGATATCGTGTTGTTTTGAGTATTACTGGCCTTTTATAATTTATTCTTTTGATTTTTTGGTGCAGTCTTTACTTGGGGACAAGAGTCATCGTCTTCTTTCAGCAGCCCAGGCAGCCAAGATGGCAGTAGTCTACAGCCAATACACTTCACTTTATGTGTTGACCAATGTGGTAAGATGCTTTATTAACAGGTCTCCGCTGATTCTCATGATTGTCTGCAATTGACATAGTAAAAAAAGAACATACACACCGATCTTCAGGACAAGCTGAGTTTAACCAATTCACCCCCCGCTCCCCCTTGTCCCCACAGACAAAATTGAGACGTGACCTTATCACATGTTTCCATGTGGTCAGTTAGTCAGCTGTGAACTACACTACTTTATATCTGTCTACATTTACCACTGAAATTTTGATGAATTATCAGATATTCCAGTTGCACATGAATATATAGAAATATCTTCTAAAGAGCTATAAATCTTACTGTCTCAGTTATTCCTCTGCCTTTCTCTGACCTCTTTTTCTTTAGGCAACTCAAGGGACCTGCTTGTTATCGTACAGTTTCTCGGTGGAGTGTCCTGCCTCAGAAAGGCAGTCTTTCCTCTTGCAGGCCAGAGAGGCGTTTGCAATCGGCCTGCTCACCAAAGCAGAGGGCGAGCTGGTCACAAGCAAGCAGGAGCTCCATACTTTCTTGAAGGCTGCCTATTCCCTCACCGTCACACACAAATGGCTCGGCGCTCCTCAGGAGGTTGTGGCACAGGCGACTCAAGCGTGCCAGAGAGCTTTAGCAAATTTCTATGATTACTGCCACGCAGAGACCCAAGACAAAGACACCATCTGTGCTGAAATCATGCATCTGGTCGCCAAAGTCAAGCGCCTGTTGCGAGTGGAGCCTTTTCTTAATTCAGACAAGGGGTCTTTTGTGCCTGACAGCTACAGAGAGATCAAAGACACATCGGTAAATTTCACTCTGGAGGGATTCGCCAAGGTGATGGAGAGATTCCAGAAGTACCACGCGTCACTTTGTGAGACATCCAACACACACTGCAAGGGGACGAAAGGTGAGGTCAAGGGGGGCAGGCTATGTATAACTGCCCTGGGGACAACCATTGGTACAGTCAACACAGAATGTACTACAGAGGCTTGCCAAGTGGCAAAACATACACCCAAAGGTGAGGAACCACAACAGAGCGGCTCTAGTTCATGTGCTGTGTATCCACCTCAAAGGTCTGACCTGTGTACCACTGTTGGAAGCACAGATAACCTTGGCTCTTCATGGCAGAACGTCTCTTTGAGTGCTTCAGGGTCTCCAAGCCCCAGCAACAGCAGCTATAAAGGAAGTATTGCCGTTCCTTGTGGGACAAATGTGAGCAGGCAGAGCTGTCCGACCACTGAGGTTGATGAATATCCATCAAACTGCACGTTACAGTCCACTGATAAAAACAAGAAGCGAGACTCGCAACGTTGTAGCTCTGGTTTTACTTCCCATACTGGCCCAAGATCTAAAATACCTTCCACTTCCTCCAGTGCGAGTAGTGCTTCAGAGAAGTTTGAAGTGTTACAAGCAGATATAGAGACACGAGACACTGAGGAAGACTGGATGACCGATGTTGCTGGTGTTGGAAAATCATCAGTAACTGAAGGTGCAGCACAGTCCCTGTCCCGGCTAACTTTCAGAACGTCCTCCAGCTCTCTCAGTGACAGTTTCGGTTCTCAGTCGTCATGGGAGAAAATTTCAGCTGACCTGAACTCCCCCGCAGATTATAAACCTCAGCCAAGCATCCTGTCCAAAGCAGGAACAAGCCAAAACAGCAAGTCACCAAAGTCTGATGGGAGCTTCTTCCTCTTGGAAACGCTTGATTGTGAAACCCATGATTCAGTGCACGGGCCCACGCACATAAACCGCACATCTGGATTGGAATGCAGAGCCTCGTCCGAGCCAAGGCCTCTGGAGAGCCGTAACGTTGACCCAAATATGGACACCGAAATTGACTCAGTATCTGTAAACGCTGCCACCAAGAACTCCTTAGCAACCCCGCGCCCAAACAGGGCCCCAGAACAGTGCGCCTCCACTGAAGCCTCCACAGAGAGTTCATTTGAGATGCTGGAGGAGAAGCAAAGCGGAAACGAACCCAGTGAGGTCACAGCTACAGAGAAAGCCAATGTCCCTCAGAGGGAGAAGCCTGTGTGCTACAGCTGCCTGAATCACAGCGCTGTAGATGGTGCCGTCCCTGAGAGGCAGTACTTGTTGTCGCAGCTGGATTACCGAGCCCTGCTGGCTGGAGTCTGCCACGAGTGTCTACTGAAGAGACTGCACAGTGACAAGAAACTGTTCAAGCTCAAGGAACACAGAGCTGCCCACAGTACGTGTGAAATCCCACTGTTGAAATCAGTCTTCATCTTCACTGTGTGCTTTCAGTTGTTTTAGATGTTAGCAGTGCGACTGGCAATGCCAGTCTGTCAGACCTCCACTTTGGTCCACACTGAAATATCTCAGCAACTATTGCACAGATTCCATGAGTTGTAAATGATTTTGCATCAAGCATCGGCATCTTTTTCTTTTCTTTCTTTTGTCTATTTACTTAGTCATTGCCGAGAAGTCTGGGGTGTGTGAATTGTTCAGTCGCAGCCCACACAGACAGGCAAAGTGAATTTCAAGGTCAGGAAAACCCAAAGAGCTAATTATCAAATGTTAGAATGCTATCACACTAAAATAAGATTGTGACAAAGGTAAACATTTTATGTGCAATGTCATCATGAGTATATTTGCTCAAAGCATCATGGGACCTAATCGAAGCGCAGCTCGTATGTCTGTAGAATCTCAGTTTTGTTGTACTTCAGTCTCTGTTTTGTTTAACTTTCTCATCAAAACAGTGAGCATTTAAAGTATTGACTGTGACTGTCTGCTTCTCCTTGAACGTCCTCTCTGTCAGGTGCTCTGCATTTAAAGTTCTCCAAAGCTACAGGACTGTGGACGGCTAGGGAGACCTGCGTTTACATCGGGGACCCAATGGGCGTTGAGGGCAAGCAGAGAACAGCAATCTGGGTCCAGTTTTTACACCAGGAGGAAAGGTTAAGCAGGTAAACACTTCAGCAACACATCCAGCACACGAGCTGAACACGATGACTTTAAGCCTCAGTTCATGTGTGTGTTTAATGACCTTAGTTATGTGGGGAAGGATTACTTGAAGCCAAAGGAGATCCAGTTCCACCTGAAAGACGTGGAGAGACAGATGACAGCCCAGTACTATGTGACCGAGTTCAACAAGAGTCTTTACGACAAGGAGGTCATGGCTCAGATCTTCTTCATTCCCTCTGAAGCACTACTGGTGAGGCAAAATGACAGGATGAATGTGCCAAGTACAACAATAATGCATAAAGTTTCACCTCATTCAGGGAAAGAAGAGACAGCAGATGTTTCATAAAAAATTCAAATGATTTTATTCATTAAAAAAAAACTTCAATGCATGCATACATATTGATAACTTCAGAGACGACAGCCTGCAGCAGCTCTGAAGCAGTTTTGGTTGAAATTCAAATGCAACAGCTCTGTTCACCCTCCAGTTGTCACTTTATATATATATATATATATATATATACCGTAGCCTCGGTTATTATTATAAAATGTACTGTGAGCTGTTAGACAGGGAAAATGGGAAATTACTATACAAATAATAGCTTTGTTGCGAGTATTCTCTTAATTGCCTCTGCTTTTCCCCGAGCTTGTATTTTAGATTACATCTCCCGCTTTGGGAAATGTTTCTGAAATGAAATAGCACATAAGACTTCAGTGCTTGAATTGATGGGTATTTTGTGTTGTGCCAAAACACTTACCGTCGTGTTTTAATACCACATTTAATTGCCTACAGTGACATGATTAAAGCAGTGGATTACAGAAGAAAATGGCACCACACAAATACGAACAGGACATTTCTGCCGACACGTGGGTTAACTGAGTTTAAAGACTTTAAATATTCCCTAATTCCCCTCTGGTTTTCTGACCTTGTTGATAGATTCTGAACGGTCCTGAGATTGTGGGCTGTGTCACAGTGGAGCCCTACATGCTCGGAGACTTTGTCAAACTCACCAACAACACCTGGAAGAAGGAGAAGCGCTTCGAAGCGACGGACTATGGCCTCGCCTTTGGACACTTCACCTACCTGTTCTCTGACTGCCAGGAGGTTGTTGTAGATCTGCAAGGTGTGTGTATGTGTAAAAATCTATAAATCTATACGTGAGTTTCTTCTCAGCTGCTTCATAATACTTCCTTTTTCTTCACAGGGTGGGTGACAGCCAATGGCAAAGGGTTGACCTACCTCACTGATCCTCAGATTCACTCCACCAAGACCCCCAAAGGCCCCTCCAACTTCGCTGCGAGGGGTCTCAGGTACTTCTTGGAACAGCAACATGGACCAAAGTGCAACAGAGTTTGCCAGCTGCTGGAACTACCTCCAGTGGTTAGACAGCCTCACGTTCTGCCTCAAAGCCTTTGAGAGGCTGCAGATGGTGAATGTTTATATATGAGCGTATATATTCCCATGCAATGCACATGTTTGCATAATTTAGTCAAAGTTACAGTCAAAGCACTGTCTTTTTCATTCATAGTCTACAGCTAGTACTGTATACATTATCCAGTGATGGAAGTGAGGGGTGTGAAGTTCTGTACTTTAAATCAGCATTTTTTATCAACTTACTGAAGGGGTACAGAGCTGACAATAGAGATGTGGATATGAGTGATACAGAGACTCTGAAAGAAAAGATACAATTGCAATCAAAAGTCTAAATTTAGTTTGATCACACTCTGTCTGTGGTGAGAAATACTTGATTGTCATTTAAATGATCAGTGTATCTGTTATACAGGTGATTATTTCAGGCGATTGAGGTGTTTAGGTCAAGTTCAGACTTTCAGATGATCAGAATTCTAAAATTGTAAAAGGAAAAGAACAAATCAGTTTTTCTCAGAAATCATCATAAGATAATATCATGTGAATGACAGCTACAGAACTGCAAAAAATAAAATTGCTCGTCAGTTTAAATAAATAATAAAATACACTTGTGCTGTTTTGTTTTGGAAATGTTTTAGTTCTTTGTCACTGTCTCTTTTGCTGATTACTGGATTGCTGTCTAACTGGACTGACAGTGCAGAAATCACCTGACACAAAGTACCTTTGAGTCCTCATGAAAAGTTTCCATCGTTTGTCATTGGGGAACTTTCATTCATTATCCCATTAACTTCCGCATTTCAGCTGTTCACTTATATTTTTATATTCTATGTATTTTAATCATTGATTTTTTTTATTCAACTGCAAATGAAAATACATTTATAAAGATGCCGACATCAGTAGTGTCTTAAAATGTATAAGAAGAGGTGTAGAATTATTTTAATCAATTTACCCTAACATGATGGGTTTGTGATTGCTTGCCTGCAAGTGAACACAACAGAGAGGAGATGATCAGATAACTTCAATATTTACTTAAGCTGCCCACGCTCAAACAATCAGGTTGTTCACCTTTAGGTCACGCAAACATTGATGCAAAACACCGGATTATATAACAGTAATAACAAAGTGTCGTTCTGCTTTTCTTTCCCCCACCAAACCTATCACAGTGTTGTAAAATTGCACCAGAACAGAGAAAGATGTCTAAATTAGTGCTTAATGTTTTACCTACAGATGATAACTAAGAAGAAATCTTATTGTCCCTTTGTTATAAATACAGTCTGCATGATCTCATCTTTTATCATGTGACTCAACTGTGACATTGAAGAGCTCAAAGTACACCATTAACAGAAAAAAATCTAGGCTGAGTAAAAGATTTTAGTGTAAATATATGAAGTAATGCGGATGTTTGATAAAACAATAAAGGCAACCGATCAGGTGAGATGATTTGTTTGGCAGTCAGGTGCTCTGATGGCTGCAGACACGCCCCCTAAATCATATGACAGTGATGTCACTCATGGGTGATTAGCACATGGGAGCCTGTCAGCCCAGTCAAAATCCAGTTCTGGGTTTATCAACCTCCACCCTCCTCTGTGAACACAAACAGCATTCTTTACCCCTGACCCACTGTGCACCCTGTACACACACTTCATGAAAAAGTGAGCTTTTCTCGACACACTTTCACTGAAATGTAGTGTATTTTTGCAGTTTGTGGTTAGTCAAACGTATCGTCCTGTTTAAGGTAAACATGTTTATATTTTGGTTGACATACTTGTATAGATATAATATACTTTTACAGTTACACACACAGTCTTCTGTACTAATTTCCTCCATGAAAAACATTAACCCGCCTTAAGACACAAAGTAGAGCACGTGTCATTTGTCGTCCTGTTATCTTCATATCAGCCTGATAACAGAAGTCTTGGAGGACTTAACTTCCATGTGACGCGGAAGGAGGACTCACCGTGAGCCTTTATAAGGAAGTGACTCCCCTCTCGAGCCCAGAGTGTTTGTGGCTGCGTGCGAACAGGAGTGTGGGATCAGAAAAGATGAGACTCTTACTGGTGTTAATGTGCAGCCTGGTTGGCTGCCTGGCCCAGAAGCCTCACCCGTGCAGTAAGTAAGAAAACAGAGAAGAGTGGTGCTTGGTTTGGTTGGAGCAAAGGATTCTTATTTCTTACATTATTTTATACTTTTTCAGTACTTAAGTAATATTTGTGTCATTTTTTTTATTCCGGCTTATATATTGATGCTGCTGAGTCAAATGAGTGCATTTACTGAATGCTGCAGTGACATAATTTCACACATCTCTTCCCTAAAACAGAAAGTCCTCCTCTTCTGAGCGGAGCCCTCACTGTGGTGAGTGTTTGTTGCTGGAAGGCAGGTTGTATTCATAGTAATGTGCACAATAAAGCAGCGGCAAAACACATTTATTGGAGGTGAAGATAGACATAAACTCACCCATGCCATCTCTCTGCAGTCCACTCAGAATGAAAAGCTGTGGGCTTATGCCAAATACCTGTACGATGCTCTGGGCCAGCGGGTGAGGATCATGGAGCTGGGCACTTACGAGAACAAGTCTTTCACCTACGACGCGCTGCTGCTCTTTAGAAAGGTGACAAAAGCAATGACATCATCAAACATCATCAGCATATTCATTTTAGAATGCACATCTTACATAATATTTTAAGATTATTTTGTCAGTAGATGCTTTGCTATGATTAGAAATTAATCAGATCAGAGTTAATCCTCAGTTTTTAATATTTTGGGGGAAATGTATAAATTAAAATTCTGATTCATAAAATGTTATTATCCTTCATTTCTGTTAAAGGCTGTATTCAGCATGGGTTCCTTGCTCAGAAAAAAGGCCTCACCTGTAACACCAATAATGATAAATAATAAGTAATAATAAGAGTTGACATAAACCGAAGTGCTTCCACATTCTGTATACTGCAAAGTTAGGCGAGGGCATTTATTTTGACCTTGCACATAAATGAACAAAACTAATATACTTTAATGAAAGGTGGAGTTAAAAACATATTTAACACTTTGTTTTTATACAATTAATAAGAAAAAATGTAACATGATAGTTGCAGGTGTTGTATGTAATAATTCAATATCAACTTATTCGACTTGCATTTAAAAGCCCTGACTTTCACCTGTAAAAGTCAGGCATAAAAAAGAAAAAAAATGTTGTGAAATGAGAGAAAATAAGACATAGTTTCCTCCAACAGGCTACCTTGTATGAGATCAATGCAAAAGACCGTACCTGCAAGAAAAAGGCTCTCAAGGCAGACTTCCATCCTATGGAAATCCCCCAAAATGCATCTCTGCTGGGCCAGGCAGTTTTGGGCAGCTCATCCGGACCCGGACAGGGACTGCTGGTCAACACGTGGACGGGAGACATTCCCATTACAGGAGGTTAAAGAGCATGTTATAGCTGGAACCATCTCAACAGCAAAACCATGCTAGTTTACTGACACACTGATCTTCACCTTTGACCCCTCAGGAAAGTACATGAGCACAGTCACCGAGTTTGGATGCATTCCCGTCAGCACAGTGTACCACACTGACCAGTTCGGATGGATGGTTACAAGGTCAGTTTACATTAACACCAGGGCAGGAAGGAAAGTATCGCAGATCTGTTGCATCCACCAGTGACACCTGTGTGTTTTTTGTTCTTTAGCCTCTTCGACAACATCATTGGGATCACAGAACCCAACCTCCTCAACCCCCCAGACTACTGCCCAGAGGTGGAGGCTGACGGTGAGGAGGAGCCGGTCGACTTCTTCAGCTTGTTCCGCAACAAGCACTGAGCCTCCTCCAACGTCGTCCTTAATAAAGCAAGTAGTAAAGATTCACTCCCGCTAGGATCAAATGTAATTCCAATCATCCGGAGTTGAGCATCTCAGAGAAAAATTTGCAGATTTTTAAACATTTTCAAATAGCTTTTTATTCCATGTTTTGTTTTTGGTTTCTTTTATTTTCTCTTTTTTTTTACATACATTGGATTAAACAGAAGTTTGCTTTCGTGTAGGTTTTGATATTGACTCTAGTGAAAAACTGTTGGGTAATTTAAAAAGGGAAAGATCAAATGCAAATTAAAAACATGATGAAAACAAAACATCCGATTGATTTCATTTAACACCAAATCCTTTACAACATGGATGAAATTAACATGACTATACTTCCATAAGTGCTCAGAAACAGGCTCTTGTCGGTGTATATTTTGTATATTTCCTGCCTTACATAGTCCCATGTTCTACCAACATACTGATGGTGTCATTCTTCTATCAATAAAAATACAAGAATACCAAACTACGTGTTTCACTTTGTCTGTGTGAAGTGATAATATACGATATGCAGCACTGTATCTGCACGTATGCCAGTTCAGAAATCAACTTTTCCAAATTCAGAGAAAGTTGATTTTTAACAGTACCAGCTTTGTGATGAGTCTTTCCTCTTTGATGCAAATACTAAGAGTCCCGTGGGCGATGCATCATACTTGATGGTTATGCTTCTGATCTCTGGTCTTGTGTGGAACAGCTTGATCCCCACAGCCCCACAATCAAACATCATCAAACAAACAACATCGTGCATGTGTTGAAAGGTATGAAAGTCAGAATCTGGCTGTTTACCTCACCTCTGACATTATAAAAAGATGAGAGTAAAGTAAGGAGCAATAAAGCTGATGAATGAAAAGGGCTGCAGTCCTTGTGATCACATTATAAATATAACTATTGTCCTTGTCAGGAATTAAATTATTAGCGTGATTCGACTGTGATTCACACTTTATGTTATGTCCCGATGGGTGTCAGGGAGTAACCATTGATGTTATGTGGAAAATTGAGAGACAATTGGCTGACAGTGAAACGAGTTTATTGATAAAACAAACCAAAAAACAGCAGCAAACTGAAAACAAGTTTGCCACAAAACAGGCAGAGGCCGCAGTATAAGGACACAAACTAAAGACAACCAAAACCAAACAACTCCAGCACTTGCTAATTCAAAAGACAAACTACCTTCTAAATGAACTGAAGGGACTCCCAACCTCCACCCTCCTTCTTAGGCCGAAAAAGCATTCAAGAAAACCTCAGTCAAGTGCTACAAACCCACACGGCAGCAGACACAGACCACAGTCAGCTGTCCAGAAATGCAGAGCGAGCGAGCTTCCTCTCTGCCCTTTTATCCTGGGGGAGGAACTGAGGGAAGTGAGAACACCTGTGCTCACAATCACATGTATCAGCAGCCCTGAAGACTGAGAGAAGTGAGGAGACAGCACACTGCCACAAAATAAGACATGTTCCCTACGTAACACGTAACACTTTACAAGAGGAAAAAAATCAAATCATTTACTCGTATTTTCACCAGGAAGTCAAAATGTTAGAGAGTATGATAAATGAGGACTTTTGTCTTCATTTGGCACAACAAAAACTAAGACACCATTAAAACCAATGAGCATCAAAAACTGAGTCACAAGCTCTGAAAGGACAGGTGTGTGTGCTGCCGAGGGCTCAGAAGAAAACCTGGCAGTGGAGTCTGACTGGGAGCCTCACCAGCTGGTTTATAAGGAAGTAAGCATGCTGAAGGGGCAGCACACACTCTCTCTCTCTCTGTGCAGAGGAGAGTGCGTTCGTTACCAGCTGACGGCATGAGAGGCTTCGTCCTGTTCCTGTGCCTGTCCGTGGGCTGCCTCGCTCAGAGGCCACAGCAATGCAGTGAGTATGGCAGCAGAGACGCTGAGTTCATTTGTGTGCATTGTTTCTGTCTGAATTATCCCTCCAACGTCAGCAGCTCACCTCCTTTTAAGTACTCATTGCATGCTGTTGCTTTAGCTTTTATGAGGAGATATGTTGCAAGCTTGGAACAGCTGTGATGCCAACGCTCTACTCATAATAAAACATAAAAAATTTCATCCTAACAGCATCCCCATCACTGCTGTCTGGAGGCCTCTCTGTGGTAAGTCCCTCACACACACACAAGCATGCAACTGTGCAACTATCCTGACAATAAATTAAAAAGATTTGTGCTGAATCACTGTTAATCAAAACAAATCTAATTTGGAGTAATGTCAAAGTGCTGCTCAGTTACATTCTCTTGTCATTCTCCAAGTCCACCCAAAATGCCAAGCTGATGGCCTATGCCAAGTACAGTTATGATGCACAGGACGAGCGCATCCGCCTCCGAGAGTTTGGATCTTACAACAATAAGACTTTCCACCTGGACGTGCTTCTGCTCTACAAACAGGTAATAACGACACAGCAAGCGCACCCATATCAGGAGATGTCATGTGAAATACGAATGGCCACATAATCCCACCCCGTCCTCCAGGGCGTCATGTACAAGATCAACTACAAGAACCAAACGTGCTGCAAGAAGCAGCTGAGCATGGACTTCCACCCGCTGGCGATCCCAAAGAGCGCGTCCCTGCTGGGCCAGGCGGTGCTGGGCAGCTCCTCCGGCCCGAGGCAGGGGCTGCTGGTCAACACCTGGACCGGGGAGCTGCAGATGAAGAAGGGCAAAGGTGCAGTATGACAGAGGAACTGCAAAGTCATGTGCTGTGCTGTAGCATGTGACTCTCTGTGATTCCTCCGCCTAATCACTGTCCTTCCTTCATGAACCTGCCGGTCCGGTTGGGCCGCCTCAGCTCACCATCACCATCCGCTTGTGTCTTCGCAGCGAAGTACATGAGCACCGTCACAGAGTACGGATGCATCCCCGTCAGCAACCTGTTTCACACCAAGCGAAACGGATGGATGGTGACCAGGTCAGAAGAGCAGTTTGTCTCACCATATTTTCTTTTTGAGAAGTTTGCAAATATATAGAATGAAATGCGAAAAGAACTTTCATTTAACAACATTTATCACAACTTAGCTGTTTTCAACCTTTCAGCAACAGGAAAACAAGCCTGAAATAGAGACATCATCATATTTTCTCCCCTCACACTCTAAATTCACTCACCCTTCAGTATTTCTGCGTTATTTTTTTGTGTTCCCACTTGCAGTAGAGAACAGCATCCAACCGTTGTTTGCCCAGATGGTTTAATCACTGTTTATTTTCATCCTCAGCTTCTTCAACAACGTCATCGGGCTGGTGGACCCTCAGCAGTTCATCCCCCCGTCTTTCTGTCAGGGTGCCCAGTTGGAGGCAGAGGACGGAGAAGACCCGGTGACCTTTTTCAGCTTGTTTTAAAACGGCTATTCTCTGTATTGTAGCTGTTGTTTCTTTTCTTGTGTGCGACAATCTTTGGTGAAGTTGGATTTGCTGCCGTCTGTGGGTCAAAGCCATGTAATTATTCAGTCTAATCAGTCAGTTTATCGAGGGTGTGTTGTTGTTTTAGTTTGTTGTTTTACGCTCATTGTGTGTCTGAGCGACAGACTGTGTCAGGGGTGGTTTGTTACAGTGATATGCACTATGGAAGTTCATATGAAGTCTAATGTTTAACAAAAACATACAGTCAATGGGGGGGACAGTTCACTTTTTCACTTTCTTTGATTTTTTTTTTTTTACAATATATTAAAATCTATCCAATGACATCTTCTCTCTGTTCATTTACATAGGACAAGTAAAGACATTTAAGACAAAACAATACTTCTGTCTGGTATGTTTGCCATGTATGCCATCTTTGTATTGTTAGTATGCTGCTAATTGGCGCAAAACACAAAGCACAGCTGAGGCTCATGAGAACGTCATTAGTTAAACTCATTAGTTTTGCAGGTATCAGAAAAGCTGAGGGACCCATCATGAGTCTGCTCGAGCTGCTGATATCTTTATAGTACGTCAGCATGTTTCTCCAAGTGTTTATGTTTGCAGTAAGTGATAAGCTGTAATAAGGTGTGAGCTATGAATCAATCCTTCAAAGCCAAAGACACTTTTTTTACAGACTCGGGAGTCAAAAGTCCTCATCTCCACTAACTCTCTCATATTTCTGTTTTTCCTTTCCTTCACTAATTTAACCCCTCCTAACTATATTAGCTGGTGCCAACTACAACAAGAAAAGACTGCATCACTCACATTGTTGTGGAACTGTTATCATTATATTATATTAACTGTACTGAACTGTGGAAATGTATTGAGTTCACTTGATTGTTAAGCTGGTCCCGTGAGAAAAGCAACCATTCTGCAGTTCGTTTTAGCTCAATTGTTTAAGCTCTCTTGAATGACAGATTGAATGATTCAGTAGAAATAAGACAACATGCTCATGGCAACTGAATTTAGCCTCCGCCCGCTTTTACAGGACAAACTCCTACTTTTGGTATCTGCTTTAAATTAAGGTTGACAGACAGACAGGAAGACATGTTGGCTTTACTAGATCAGAAATATCCCATAGATATAGTATGCAGTGGGCCAGGCATTAAAATTATAATGTTAAAAAACGCTACATATCACACATCATCACACTTCTTGGGGGTGGGTCCTTGTTTGTTGCCTATGTGTGTGACTTCTGTCTATTACATATTGACATTCATTACTGTCTTCAATAGCTCCCAAAGTTAATTGATCCCCGACTGCCTCCTTCAAATATTCATGAGTCAGATAACTACTGCCTTCTCTAACTTACATAATCCTTTCTAGAGCTAATCTGTAGTTGTGATGATGACTGTTTTTGCACCCTGTCACTACTAAAGGCTGTCCAGTGTCCAGTCAACTGCAATGAGGGGCCGTTATTATTTTGCAGGTTATGGGGCACCAAGAGTTTTGCTTTGCTCGTGTTTGGTGGATTTGCAGGTTATAAGTGTTGCCACGTTCCTTTTGTGCTTTTCTTAATGTGACATTAAACACAATGTGAAGAGACACATAAGTAACATCTCCTTTAGAAAAAGCATGTCGAGTGAATTCTGCATAGTGGCATGCTGGTTGAGACCACACCTGCTGGCCAGTAGATGGCAGTGGATAACAAGGAACGAGAAAGAGAGTGAGGCTGAGAAACAGACAAATCCTAGCACTTCAAAGTCTTCCCTTTTAAAAGACTGTTTTAGAGACTTATATAGTCATGCATTTAGCTTAAATGTATACACTGTTTATGTGCTGATTTTAAGTTGATACATATATAGATCAAAGATCAATAAATAAAATTAATGTGGTTTGATTGAGTAAAAAATAACAAACACACTCTCTTTTTTACAAATTGATGTTCTATAATTTACTTATTTCACATTATAACCGTCCAGAGGTAGAAGTTACTGTTATACAACAGGGCGAGGAGTCACTTGGTAGGAGTAGTAACACACTCCCCTGATCTCCCCAACCTCCTGCACCCCGACGTCTGCTCCCATCACGCCCGGCTCCTGTGCCTCAGTCTCCAGCCACAGCAGCCTGGCATCAGGGTCCTCATCTGAGAACTGGAGCAGAGACCCTGAGCTCCTCAGCACCTTCAAACACTGCCTCAGCACCAGACCGGCCTTCGCCTTCCCTTCTTTGGACCTCAGCAAGGCGTCCGTGGTGCCTTTGTCAACTATAAGGTCT
Source organism: Amniataba percoides (assembly GCA_037176925.1). NCBI lineage: Eukaryota > Metazoa > Chordata > Actinopteri > Centrarchiformes > Terapontidae > Amniataba > Amniataba percoides. The sequence continues at coordinate 13,785,613 of JBAJHX010000042.1, read as the reverse complement.
ATGCTTCCGGAGCTGTAGTGATTGTTCAGCTGCGTGCAGTCCAGCTCCACAAACTCGAGCTGAGAACTCGGATTGTGAGCCTGAACGGCCTGAGCTCGGACGTGCTCCCGCATCAGCCGCACGGCCACCGGGGAAATGTCAGCACACGTCACCCGCACCGGGAGAGGAGAGTGCCTGTAAATGCAGGGCCCTAAGGCGGACGTGCCGCAGCCCATGTCCAGGACCTGCAGCAGAGAGTCTGGGTGGGACCTGGGCTGCAAGAGGGGCATGACGAAGTCTCGGACAGCATCGAAGCCGAAGAACCACTCAAAGGTTTTGAAGTTGGCCATCCCGCTGCTGCTCTCGGTGTAGAAGCGGTCCCAGGTTGCTTTCTTGTCCATGTTTTCGATAAGTTCAGCTGGGAAACAGATAAGAGTATTACAGAAGAGTCGATAAGGAAGCCGGTGTCATGACCTTGCTTTGACATCTTGATGGCCCATTAGCACATATATCCAATAATACTTTTGACCCCCACTTATATGCTTCAAGGATAGTGTGTATTTTTAAACACCTCTATACAACTATTTCAACTAAAAGTGAGCTTTCCAAACTTCGTGAATGATTCCCTGCGAGACTGTTTCACCTATCTGTATTACTTTTAGCTCATTCTGCCAAAGAGTAGGAGTTATTGTACAACTTTGGAGAGAAACAGAGCAGCTCCAAATGAAGCTCCTGACTTTTCAGCTGTCAGTGTCAGTGAGGATGAAGGCAACCCTACACCAAAGTGAACACTAAATAAATCAGATTAAAGGTTTTTTTTTCAACTCGGCGGTAACACATGAGGTCAAAGTTAGCCAACTGCTGCATGCTAGCTGGCTAACTCGGTGGAAGCTAACAGCGACGGATAAACAGAAAACACTTCAGCTAGTGTGTCTGCCTGAAATTAGCGGATATTTCTCGGTTTAAACATACTTGTAAGAGAGGAATGATGCCGTACACAGGCTGTAACTGCTCTCCTCCCCGGTAATGTTAGACACTTGGTAAGCAGAGACATCTTCCTTCACACTCAGCCCCTTTTCTCATCTTATCCAACAACAGAGCTCCCACTCCGTCCATATTTCTCGGTACCAACGGCGGCTTTGAGTGACGAAACCGAGTGAGGAGTTGGCGTCTGCTCTTACAGGTGACGATCTTTGTTTGGCGTGTACCGCAACGACGCGACCGCGCATGCGTGAGCCAAAGTGTAAACAGAGTGCTCACATGTAGCTGTGATCATGGTGGCAATGAGCTCAGACAGCTGCTGCCTCTCTGTAACATCTTTGCTTTGAAATGACACCAGGTACACAGTGACCGAGCAGCGTGTTTCAAAGTAATAATCCTCCTGCCTCACCAGGTTGTTTCTGTGTAAGTTTGATCAATCAGTTGACGATTTTGATCATTAATAAGTCAATTAAAAGACCAAAAACACCAAGTCACTGTTTTCATCTTATCAAATGTGACAATATTCTGCTTTCAGTTTTTCGTTCTGCTGTGATTTGACCACAATTTCTTCAATCACAAATATGCATGTGTTGTAGCCGAGAATTCAACTTAAAAAAAGAAACAAGGCAATAAATAAGATGTAAATCCCTTTAATAAAACTCAATGAAACGCAGTGTAACAAAGGAAAAGAATCCAACATAAAGCAAGTAGATAACATTTACAACCACAAAAGAAAAAAAACCTGTACAACTCTAAATGCCTGGAGTCACTTCTATTTTTCCAAAGATTTTTTAATTAACCATTTTGTGATGACTGGAAGATAAACTTGGGTCGAGAGGGGGAAGGGAGGCATGTAATGTGATTTTATGTTTCTTTTTTCTTTTTCTTTTTTTCATATACATGAGTGTAATCTACACAGATGTATGCTTCGTCAACTTGGCTGCTGAAGTTATTCTTTTAATCCACTGCTGCGGCGCACAGCGGGAGGAGGATGAGGCGGCGCTGCGGCCGGGAGTGTTATTTGTACAAGATGTCATAATGGCCAGGTCTATAGAGAAGGAAGATGCGTGGGTCGCCGCCTTCAGGAAAGACGTGGTGATTGACTGTTCCTCCTTCTCCTCTATCCATGTACTCCACCAGGATGGATACGTTCAGGGCCTGGGCTAAGGCGATGATGTGAATGTGGTCACTTTCTTTAGACATTGGCTCGACCTCCTTGACATAGAAAGAAAAGGAAAATAAGCACATTTGAGAGTGAGTTTAATTTAACAGAACTTAAATGATCAAACACTGAACACTGAGATCATACATTAGTCATTTCTCCAAGGATGTCTTTTTAAGCAACAAAACACAAAAACCATATAAAGCTATCTTGTGAAACTCCTGAATTGCTGAACAGCTAACAGCTTAAAAGGAGCTGCTGCCTAAAGGCATGCTGAGTGAAGCTCAAAAAAAGAATGCTAGAATATCCTATTGTGCAAAAAGAATTATAATAAATATTAACTATTACTAAATAAAAAAAGAATTGAAATGACTTGTGAAGTAGTGAGTCTCTAAAGATTGAAGTTTTACAAGTACCCAGGCAGTCTAACTTCTTACATGAAAAAAACTGTATTAGGACACAAAATCTGTTCAACTGCTCTATTTTATTTCTTATCTGAGCATTTATCAGACCTGATGCCCACACCTTGTCTGTCTGGGTGCTTAAGTTGCTTTATGGGTAATGTATATCAGGGATTGACAAGGATGAAAAATGGATAACAATCAATCTGTTAACAGGACTGTGTGAAATATTAACCTCACATTAAATTAAAACCAGCTTCTCCATTAAAAAAGCTTCACCTCAGCCTTGAGGGAAAAATAGACCCAGATTAGTTTTACAGGAACTAGAAGTTGATCAAAGGGAGAATAAAAAAAATCCACCTGCTGACAGAACTCCTTGACTGAGCGTCCTCCCTCTATGAAGTGCTGAAAGAAGCTATGCTCTCGCTGCAGGTAGCCTGAGGTGAGCAGCCGCAGGTACACGACCACGTAGTCCGACACGTTCTGGTCGTTGAAAGAGCTCAGCAGCTCCTGCACGCTCGGCTGCTTCTCGCACAACTCGATCAGGTCCATGAACTTGGGAGGAAAAAAAACAACATTATTTACACCAATAGGCTGATATGTACGTGCCTGGCTTGCCAGCTTACAATCCAGATCCAGTGTGTCTGTCTGCTGCAGCTGACCAAATACATCATGTACTTTGGCAGATGACCATTCACACTTGGTGGAGCAATGAGCACACTGCAGTTAATTCTGATAACACAATTTCAACAGCACCACATATTTACTACAAGCCATACTTTATATGTTATTTATGATTAGAAAAAGTCATGAACAAAAGCATAACTTTACAAAGCAATACAAAAATGTTATAGTGTATACTTTTAAGGTCAATAAACAAAATAATAATCTTGTACTGTTTGCTACTTTTGTAATCTTTTCATTCAGGGTTGTCAGTTAGTAACTAACAATTATTTGCATGAAACTCACAGTATTGTGAAAGTCTTCAATGGTAAACTCAGTGAAGCCCTCATTCACCAGGTCGAGTTTACTTTTAGATGCAACTGCTTTGAACCTGAAGAGACAAAAACACATGTATTCAATAACCCTGACAGTAGTAGTGTTTGTTAGATCTTAAGTATAATGGAAAACAGTGTAGAGAAAGAACACAGTCACAGAGAAGCACTGTGCACACACAAGAAGAAGACAAAACTCCCTAAACCAGACTTTCATGCTTTAAGATGGAGTGTGAGTCTAGAAACAAATACAGTAACAAAAAAACAGTAACCGCTGAAACACTCACTTCTGAAGTTCTTTGCTGTCTTCTAGCAGGGACTCAAGATGTGCGAAGCCAAACGCTCTGTAGAAACAGTTCCCATCTGGTCGTGTCTTACGAATGCGCGAGTATTTTTTGTATAGGTCCTACACCAAAACAAAAGAAAAGAATTTTACTGTGCAGCAAAAGAAAAAAGCACAAGTATGTAAGTGACAGACAGTTTGGTTTTGTGGCTCTGGATAAGGTGACACTCCGGATCGGGGAGGAAAAAGGCGCACTGATGTGGGTGCAGTAACCCGAGAGCAGGTGGTGTGCTTTGACTGACCTTGATCTTGAGCTGATAAACTGTGTCATCATCAGCGTACTCCCTCTGCAGCACTGACAGGTCCTGTCTTTTCGACACTAAAGGGTTACTGTTCGCTATCTGGACACCCACACACACACACAAAAAAATGTATTAGTGCATGCACTGTAAGCAACATCACCCGTAAGCAACTCTGTGTTCATAATCTTGACAATAGTTACCATTTTGTCCAACAATGCTTTTAAACATGGTATCATTAAGAACTACAACTATAATTGTGTATGTTTTCAGTTTCCTTATAATAACTTCTAAATTCTATCAGGTCATGTTGTGCAGACAGGTTTATAGTTATCTTGACAGGAGAGGGATCAAAGGTACTCACTACTGTGAGGCTTTAAAAGGTGTGTTTAAAAAATTCTATTTTGTAGTTTTCGGTCAAAAAGACAAAAAAAAAATCACTAAAAAACAAATTGTAAAGTGGATTAAGATGGCATTAACAGCTGCATATGAACTGTCTGCACATCTTCTGACATCTAAGGATGTTTGACTAAGAAACATGTTTGATCAAACTCCATAGATGCTGAATAGAGATACACGATCATTATTTATGCTATCTTAAGTTTGTGCTTATATACTAAAAATGGGTTTCTCACCTCCTGCTGAATTCTGTCCTGTTGAGCAATTATGGCCTCATCATATGCGAGGCAGTTCCCTCCTGTAAGAGAACATCGATTAGACTTTGGGGGTAAAACTCCAAAGAAGGACCGACAGGCCACTATGATGGAAAAGACCCTGTGAGGCCAGTAATGAATGACTCCACATAAATGATTTTATGAAACATGTGGCACAAGGATGTTAAAAAAAAAAAAAAAAAAAAAAAAAAAAAGAACGAAAGATCAGGGCCACTGGTTTTATTAACGAGAGGAGAGAGGGTCAGGTTAAAAGTTGCATCCTGTAGTGGTTCAGAGGATCACACTGCTGCAACATTATAATTCAGTCTGAGCAGAGACATTGTTATAATTTTGGATGATTGGTGCTGCACATCTACAACAGAGCAAATGAAAAATAAGACTGATGTGATAAAGTGAGGGATTAACCTGCTGTACAGATGTTATATGCTGCTGTGTGCACTCTGCATGCACAACAAATTCGTTAACGTTCAGGCCACACATACCAGCTGGTGCTTTCAGTGACACTTTAGTAAACTTTTCTATATCGACTAATGTTTATTTTTCCTTTTTCGTGTTTTCGCGACGGCTGCTCTGTCCTGGTCGGTGAAGTCGCCTCACTCGCGCAAACTAAAGCAGACTCGCTGTGTTCGTAATGTCCTCAAATTCAAATAACCATGGAGACACCTGTGTTTGTTTTTTTTCTTCCCCATTTTCGACACCTGTACCTGGCCACACGCTCACACGGGCCACGGTGAGCAGCTAAACAAGTTAATCCGCAGCAGCAGCCACCTGGGGTCAGCTAACCTCGGCTAGCTAGCTCGACCTGAGCGAAAAAACAACAACAAATTACAGCCGCGACGAAAAGCCTCTTTTATGCCACTAAAAGACAAACACAAAACCTTTAAAGATAAACCCACACTTTCAACACTATCGTAGGTGTAAGACTACATGACTGTCACCGGCTGCTGCCCTGACATTAACTAAACAAGCGGCTTTCTGTGTTTTTTCTTTGTGTAGCAGCAGCAGCTAGCTAACGCGAGCCGGGGCCTCGGTCCTCCGTCTCCCCCGCAGCCGCTCGTCGCTGCGTGTCAGCCGCCTTCATGAGGCCGAGCCGGCGGCCAACACGCATGGCGGACACCGAGGGGCCGCTGGGGCTCTCCGGCTGAGAGAGGGTGGGGGTGGCCATGCCGCCAGCCGGGTCTGTGTGGTGCCGTGACCGAGTGTCTCACCCTCCATCTCTCCCTGTGTTGATTCCTGCTGCTCCTCCGCCATCTTAGCTGTCGAGATCTGTTTCCTCCTTCTGCATGACCTCATTCATTACACACTTCCGGGCGGAGTCAAATATGGCCATGTATCTATCTATATATGCGTGTACCTCTATATATATGCATGTACCTCTATATCTATATATGTGTGTGTTTGACTTTTAGAGAGAGCAGTTTTTTATATCATGATAAGGTGAAAAGGTCACAAACAAGAACAGTCTTGTTTGTGCTATCTTCACATTTCCACATTGTGATAAGTTGCAGCAGCTCCAAAAACAGACCTAAAAGTTGATCTGTTACTCTAAAAACACTGAACACAGTTTACCTGAAACTGCAGCAGGCTTATCAACTGTGCAGCTTTATGTACAGCTGTTGATCGGACCACGTGCATATCCACAAGGAGGATCAGGTGGTTCTTAAAGCCCTCTGCATTTTAATAAGGCCCTGCCCAAGGCACTTCATGTGTTTTAAATTAAACATTTCCACAGGGATCAGAACAGACAATCTCACATTGAACCAAATGAAGTGTCTGTGGGCATCCCCTATGGTTAGACAATCCAGAAAATAGTCTTTCCCTAAGAGTTGACACATACATTTTGGCATACAATTAGAAAAAGAAAAACATGCACATTTATTTCCACCCATTCATTTCAAGCTCATACCCACAGGTAGCCCACAAAATACATGAAACATGACGAGGAACACCATTTTCCAGAATCAGTACAACACAGTCTTTCAGAGTTCAGCACTGTTGCAGGTCGTTGGCTCATTCGGATCCCTGCACTTTCCAGCAGTGCACATCAGGGGGCACTGTCTGGAGCGAATACAAGCAAGATTCAAACACAATGACCGTCCATCTGCTGCTCCCACCTGTTGGGTGTCTGAGAGTAATGTGTGGCACATCACCTTTGCCGCCAGCATGCTTTCAAATCCATATTTCTCACTCAGTGGGTTTTGATAAAAAAAGCAGTGTAAAGGTGGTATTTACAGAAGGTAACATTACCAGTATACAGTATAATACATGTGTGAGAAACAAAATAATACTTCATATTTGCCATAAAAGCAAAAGTGATTTTTTTTCTATATTTCGTTTGGCACATTTTATCCCATATCAGGGCTGTAACATAACCCCACAATACTCAGGACACACATGAACAAAAAGATAAAAACAGTCCACAGATAAACAACACATACTTGTTTTTTCTAAAATATTACAAAAATTAGATTCCTCACAGAGAGGTTTCCTGTCTTGGATGTTGAAAGTAGTAAAGCAGGCTAGAGAGAGTTTGACAGTACACATACAGTACGAAGGAGATTGTAATTCACTGTGCATTATTATTGATTTGAATGAAAAGAATTTTGCAGATACTTACTACATGTCATGTTTTGGCAGCCTTGTCTTTGTCTGATGCAAACTGTCTCTGTGCTTTAGGCAAAGGCACGAGGACAGTAAGACAATATGGAGGTATGCATGCTACAGGTGTGGCAAAGGAGGAACAAGCCCATGGTTTGGATCAAATCCCAAAAATTGTGTTGTGTAAGGGAACTTAACACTGGCACAGTTACTGACGTACTGAACGCCACAGAAGGGAACCCCCCTCCAACCCCACCTGCCCCACCTCACCCCACAGCACAGCACAGAGGTGTTGCAATCTACTTTTTGGATGCGGCAGCTTTCCCACAACCTCTCTCATTTCCTGATTCCCTACTGTACACATCCTCTGTTGCTTTCAACACCCTCCCTTATAAAAGTATGTCAGGTACGTTCACCTGTTTGTTGCAGCCGGTTGGAGCAACTGATGCCACGTTGCGAAAGATCACCAAGGAACTATGTGTGAGATTAAACACCGTAGCAGCTGCACTGGAAATATTGCAACATAGTTTGTGATGATAGTCCAAAGGGGGAATACACAACACACATTACTAAACATCAGACAGGAATCCAGGAGTGTCCAGCAAATGCCTTGTAGTACAGTTTCCCTTTGGACATTTTGTTCTATTGCACCTTGTTCCCACTCAATTAAGAAGACGCATTATTGCAGTTGAGGTGCATTTTTTTCATGTTTTACTATAAACTGTCTTGCTGGGTTGAGACTGAACCTTGTCGGTGTGCCCGCATCTGAGTCACCTCCAAGACCAGAGCTGGCCGGTCTTGTGTTTTCACATGTGATTTCCCAACCGCCTGCTAAACTATGTGGGCCTTGTGGATTACGGTGGTGTGGGGGTTGATGCTGGTGTGGCTCAGCCGGGATTTGGGCCTGAGCGTGCCGTTAGTCTGCTGATAGCGCGTGCTGTGAGCCTCGGACACCTGGGAGCTGTTGGTCTCGCTGTCTTGGTCGTCGGGGTGCTCCTGACTGGCGGGACCGCCCAGACCTTCATCCTCTTCGTCCTCCTCGTCAGTCACTGGCGGGTAGGTGCTGTTGCTCATGAGAGGGTGCTGGTGATTCTTGGTGACGCTTCCGGGCCGCGAACCCCCATCTGTCGGGATGATGACGCTGCCGTTCAGCTGTCTTACAATTTCAGTGGACTGTACCACTGGTAAGGACGAGGGCAGGAGAGGAGGGTGGAATCGAGTCTCCTGCTGCAAAGACACAGAGCAGACATGTTTTCTAATTGTGTCATGATCAAGTCAGTATGCAGGTGGCTAATAACCTGGGTGAGATGCATTCCACTATTTGGTGAAATCAGGCTTTGACATGCCCAGAGGCACACTTACCAGAGACATGGTGCTGTTTCTCACATACGTCTCCACTCTGAGGCGGTTCTCCTCGTCCCTGTCCAGAGGCCTTTCCCGCCCCCGACGCGAGTTGTTGTTCAGGACTGGCCTGCCCAGGTAGTCAAACGCTCCCCCTCCTCCTCCTCCTCCACGGCCCGAGATGGTAGATCGGCTGTCGCGGCAGTGAGCGTGCTCCTGTCAGCGCAGGAAAAGATACTCATCAGTGTTCGCCCATAGACTGATAAAGTGAATTCATTTATGTGATAGAGCACTGTTTATGTCATTTGTATCGTACTGACATGGCTTCATTTGCAAAGAAATGACTTAAGCTTATTTGCTCTCTAGCTAAGAGTTAGAGCGGAAGACTGACTCTTCTGTTAAGATAAAATAAAATAAGACAGACTTTATTAATCCCACATTGGGGTAATTCATTTCTTACAGCTGAACAATAGTAACATAAATATCAAACAAAGTACAAAAACCAGAAAATATAGAGGGCAAAAAAGACACAAAGACACTGTAAACATAAATACATCATATACCTTCTCCATGTATACACAGATTGGTATTGCACTAGATAATGAATTGCACATTATACTAGTAAAGTGATTAAGTGACATTAAAGTGAAAGAAGTGATGATGGATGGTGACCGTAAGCTAAACATTAACATACAAAATAGTATACAAAGAATTCTGAAATTTCCTATAAGAAATGTAAAGTGAATTTATGCATTTGCTTGAGTTAAAATGGGCTCATCATTTCCTGTAATGAATGCTATATCAGACATTCTTTTCAGGAAGCTTCAGAAGTCATTATTAGGCCCCTTTAAATAAAGCATTATTTGAGATATTCTTGTTCCACAAACTTCAAGCCTCACTCCAGGAAGAATAATGTTAAAATCAAAGAGTCACTGAAAATAAGCTCTTGGCAGTGCAGTTAAATGTAGAAGTCCAATACGTGCTGTGAAAATAAGACTAAAACAGTGAACTGGAGTAACCTTGTTCACAACACCATGCTTCAGGTCAGCAGTTTAACACCAGGGATGAAATTAAAGGGACAGTTGACATTTTAGGAAACATGCTTCTTTGCCTCCCTCCTGGAGATCTATTCTGCTCTTGTAAATATGACGTTACAGGCAGCAGTCACTTGGCTTAGCAGACTCAGGGGGAAACAGCAGTCTTTTAAAAAAAATTTTACAGTTAACCATGTATCAAACAGCTGTTTTTTTGCTGGAGACAGTAGGATTTTTAAAGTCTTGTCACCACTCTGAAGTGTCATGGAAAAGCTGAACATATCAAATTTCACTTTGTTTTTGTTTGTTTCGAACACATTGAATAAACAGGATATAAGTCATTAATAAATGAGGTTTAGAGGAGCCAATTTTGGTGCCTTTGGACTGAACCAGGTGTCCACTCTATCTTTACGCTGAAGCGAAAGATGAAGCATGCCATTGCTACCTTTTTATTCAAGACATGTATGAAGGTGGAGTCAAACACCTCTAACTCTCAGCAAGAGCACAAATAAGCATATTTCCCTCAATGTAAAACTCCTTGTATAAGCACCATGAAGGATCCACGAAGAGGAATGGAGATGTTTTGTTAAAAAGTGATTAAAAAGAGTAATAAGTGCCACAGTTTAGAAAGAAAATGTCCCAAGGCAAATGAATATAAAAGTAGCTCTTCAACAACATAATGTGTCATCATTATGATCAGTGTTTGGGATGCACTACATTCAGATCTGAAATGATGGAGCTCAGAACTTAGCCGCCCGGCATCTGGACAGTAAAGCCTCAGTCCCCGGCCCCGGCCCCGCATGCACAGTTAGATAGATACGCAGACTGACCCCAAGGGAAGACAGGCTGGTCCTTATTGTCCCCTCCACCCTCAGAGGGATGTTTTCCTCCGTCTGCAGTGAGAGAGGGCTGGATTAGACATGCGGTTGGAGATAAGGAACTTCCTGCCAAAAATTCTAAACTGTAAAAAAAAAGTTTGCGCGTAACATCAAAACACAGCGAGTGAAGCAACGGCTGGTGCCAGACGAGATGTTATCACTTGACAACTAGCTGACGCTGGTGATTATGGCGCACAGCATTAGGTATTCATCACAGCGAAATCTCTAAATGACAGTCCTTGAATAAGTGATGGTGTTAAACGTGTGACAGCAGATTCCCACTGATTCTGATCAGCGGTGTCAAAGTCTGGCAGCCCCAACCAGGCCGTGCACACACAGGAGACAACATGAAGCGATGCTGCAGTAAGACAGTGTGTTTGGTGTGATAGGAATATTTTAGTTACTGTACCGCTCCTCTGGTCTCTGTGCTGCCAGAGTTCACTCTCCTGAAAGAAGCTTGCCTGGAAAGAGTGCTTATTTCCTCCCTGTGAGAAGCAAGAATGAGAGAGAATGAGAAAAAAGGAGAAAGATGTTTTTACTGATTGAAGAAATTGAGTTCCACTGTGAATTCTGCATGTGACTTTTTGAGCATTTGAATATCAAATGCAGTTCATTACTCTTTTTTTATTTAGTTTTCATGCATATTATTTTGCACATCAGGCGATCACAGTAATTTGTTAACTGAATTTGACACTTTCTGCTCCTCTAATTCTACTTAACACCCTCTGCTGTCGGTTGTAATGTGCTTAATAACCCAGATTTGATGCATTCTTAGTTATTCTTATTGGCCCGACCATCCCTGCAGATATCATTAAAGTTTCATCTTATCTCATCTTAATTAAACATCATGTTTATCTCGGCGTACTTCCTCTCTGTCAGCTCCTGCTCCAGCTTCTTGTTCTTGCGTTTGTGGTGACACGTGACGGCGATGACGATGATGAGCATCAAGATCAGCAGCCCGCCAGCCACGCCCCCCACGATGATCATCAGCGTGTTTTCCATCGGGTCTATGGGAAATTCTAGGGAGGGTCAGGAGGCAACATTAGACACAGGTCCTCTGACAGTGTATATTATCATGACATGTCTGTTTGTGTGATGTCGTCTGTCATCTACCTTTCACTACGATCTCAACATCCACCTTCCCTTCTCCCACATCATTCTTCGCCTCACACTGGTAGGTGCCTTCGTCTGACAAGCTCAGGGGTCGCCCAAAAGCCAGCGTTCCATTGGGGTGAGGGATCACACCTTCTGGAAGCTCTGCACCCATTCTGCAAACAAAACGGAAACACTGCTACATTACAGTGCGAAAGATTGAGAACAGTTGATAAGTGGTGATCTGAGTTCCTCATTCTTTATAAATGTTATCAGCTTCTTCAGATATTTTGGACTATGTTTCTAAGAGTGACTGTGAGAAACTAAAACTGAAGTCCTCCTTGATATTTTCTCAACCCTAGAACAGTGATTGTGGTCATGTTTTTAGAGGAAAATAAAAGAGTGCTTCAATTTGCCATGCATTTTTGTACATACGTAATTCACACTAACTCTAACCCAATTTCACCATTGGGAGTGTCGTCCTTCAAGTTAGTTGTTTTCGCATCCTGTTTACTGGGTACTGTACTCAGCCATTATTTTTAAACCGAGAACTGTCACTTCATATGACACATTTAGATATTTTAACACATTTTCTTTGAATGATCTTCAGCTTTCTGACAAGATGCAGAAAAAACTGCGATGGTGACAAATGACGCGTATACTGGAGAAAAAAACCTTCCCCCGTGGGAAAGAAAAAAGAAAACTAAACCGGTTTCTGAACTCCTCTCCCTCTAAAAAATTTGCACACAGTTCAGCATAAAGTTGAACATAGCGTTAGGTTTTTTTTTTTGTTCGGCCAAATTTCCCATACCGGTGAAAAACATGTAACGTATTTCCATTTGTGTGACAGTAGATCACTTTAAAACCTCTTCATGAATCTTTGGAGGGCAGTTACTTTTGTGTCACACTGCATTATTCTGTGAGAAAGACAGAAGCTAAATCTGTCTCTCTCCGATCTCTTTTTCTCGGTTCTATCTTACACTTACATTTCAGTTTAATTGTTTGCAGCCAGCGTGTACTGCAGCTCCTGGCAGTGTGACTCAGGGAAAAAGTTTTACAAACTTGGATGAGCAACTCTGTCCTGGGTGTTGCCTCGGTGTTGTTGTTTTGAGCGCATTTGATTTAATCCATTTGAACAAACTTGACCTTAATGTCTGCCTGTTGTTTTTAACATTATCAACCATCCACAGAGGCCAATCTAACCCCCATGTTTGCACGTTTTTGTTATATATTTTTGCAGTGAGCCCCTATCACTTGGAAGAGGAACTGTCTGTTTTTACATATTAGCAGACACACCTCCACGATAACATCTCTGACAATTCAACACGTTTGGTTTCCTCTTCCTCCTCTCACCTCCCCCTTGGTCGCCCCAGCTTGCATCCGCTAGTTCACCTCTGTCCTTACTGTAGCTGCTCATCCCTTTCCCTTTTTCTTTTCATCCTCCCCCCCTTCTCTCTCTCGCTCTCCCTCCTTCGTGTGAAACTGTCTCATCTGTCTGCTCTCGGCACAAGCCGCAACACGACACTGACACCAGCTATTACTTCACCTGCTGCCTTTTATTGACAGAGCCAACAGGTTCGCCCGCTGCTGCACCAGCCACACGTGTGTGTGTGTGTGT